>JALGPX010000144.1:0-23818 GCA_023515795.1 Amoeboaphelidium occidentale | reverse complement strand
CTTCGGAAGGAAACATTGGAGTTCTTCCACTACCTAGTTTACGTCTATGTAGTTTGAATGGTTTCACAGAGAGATAATCACTTTTCTGCGACACCCAGCGAGAAAGACACGATTTAGAAATAAAAAGCTGTCTAGAAGCAGCATAGACACCAATAGATCTGGATAGCTCAATTGCTTTTAGTTTCTGAGAAACTGTATATGAATTTCTAATTAAGAAACTCATTTGTGAAAAATTTTGAGGCTTGATCACGCGTTGCTTATTTTCAGGAAAATACTGTAAAAAAAATTGGAATGCAGGACACTGTTGAGAAATTAGAAGCTGTAAAATTAACAGAGAACAAGCCAGCACCATCTGCCCCTCAAAAGAAGGGAAAGAAAGAGGCAAAGGATTCCTCTAAAGGCCCATTGGAAGTAAATTGCTAAGATTCTTTTACTAAAGATTCGTGTGTAGTTGACCCCTCCTGCAGAGTATTTGGAATATCGCTTGAAGATGTTTGAGGCTTTGAAGAAGGAATACGATGAGAATATCAAAAAGTGCCCGCGGGTTCCGATTAAAATTACTTTACCGGATGGTTCTGTTAAAGAAGGGCTCGCTTGGGAAACAACGCCAATGGATATCGCTAAGCAAATTTCTCAGGGTCTTGCGCAGCGTGTTGTCATTGCCAAAGTTGATGGTGAATTATTTGATTTACTGCGTCCTATGGAGAAGGACTGTTCATTGCAGCTGTTGGATTTCGAGAATGATGAAGGAAAGGCCGTGTTTTGGCACTCATCTGCGCACGTTCTCGGTGAAGCTTGTGAGAGGCGTTGGGGTTGTCATTTGTGTATTGGGCCTCCAACTGAAGATGGATTTTACTACGAAATGGGTATGGAACATTCCGTGAACGAAGAAGATTATCCTCATTTGGAAAGCATTGCAAAGAACATCACGAAGGAAAAGCAACCTTTTGAGCGCCTGGTTATGACAAAGGAGCAATTGCTTGAGATGTTCAAGCACAACAAGTTTAAGGTTCATTTGATCAAGGATAAAATTCCTGATGGTACTTCCACTACAGTTTATCGTTGTGGCCCATTGGTCGACTTGTGCAGAGGACCTCATGTTCCAGACACTGGAAGAATTAAGGCATTTATGGTCCATAAGCACTCATCGTCTTACTTCTTGGGTGATGCTAATAATGAGTCTTTGCAAAGAATCTACGGTATATCTTTCCCTTCAACCAAGGAATTGAGTGAATACAAAAAGTTCCTTGAAGAAGCTGCTAAGAGAGATCATAGAAAAATAGGAAAAGATCAGGAACTGTTCTTCTTCCATAAGTACTCTCCTGGTTCTGCTTTCTTCCTTCCTCATGGTGCCCGAATTTACAATACTCTTCAGGAGCTGATCCGTAATGAATACAGGAAACGTGGATTCACGGAAGTTGTTACACCAAACATTTACAATGTGGAATTGTGGAAAACTTCTGGTCACTGGCAAAACTACCAGGAAAACATGTTCAGTTTCGATGTAGAGAAGGAAAAGTTTGCCTTGAAACCAATGAACTGTCCTGGTCACTGTCTCATGTTCGATATGAGAGAACGCTCGTACAGGGAGCTTCCTTTGAGATTTGCTGATTTTGGTGTATTGCACAGAAATGAATTAAGTGGTGCTTTGACTGGATTGACCAGAGTTCGTCGTTTCCAACAGGATGATGCTCACATATTCTGTCGCCCTGAACAATTAGGACATGAAATGACAAACTGCTTGTTGTTCCTTAAACATGTTTACGGAGTGTTTGGTTTTAAGTTTTCATTGAAATTGTCCACTAGACCTGAAAAGTATTTGGGTAACTTGGAAACCTGGAATACTGCAGAAAAGAAACTTGAAGCTGCATTGAACGACTTTGGAGAGAAATGGGAATTGAATCCAGGAGATGGAGCATTCTACGGTAAGTTTCTCTCAGTTCTTCAGCTAATTTATAATAGGTCCAAAAATTGACATCACTATTCGTGATGCGCTGAACAGAAAGCATCAATGCGCAACCATTCAGTTGGATTTCCAATTGCCAGAACGTTTCAACTTGACATACGTTCCTCCAGATGCTGAACCAAACAAAGTTTACAGACCTGTTATTATCCATCGTGCGATCTTGGGGTCTGTTGAAAGAGTCATTGCTATCTTGACTGAACACTTTGCTGGTAAGTGGCCATTCTGGTTGTCTCCTCGACAAGTTGCAATCATTCCGATTGCTGTTGCTTACTATGGATACGCTGAACAAGTTTACGAAGCGTTCCATAATGCTGGTTTCTACACTGAAGTTGATCTAGGAGAAAATACATTCAACAAGAAAATTAGAAATGCAGAAATATCCCAAGTGAACTTCATCTTGGTTGTTGGTGAACAAGAAATGCAGAATCAGACGGTTAATGTCAGAAACCGAGATGATGAAGTCAAGGGAAGAAATGTTGACTACAAAATCGTGGATGTCATTGAAAAGATGCGTCGCTTGAAGGAAGAGCAAAGATCTGATAATAAACTTGAGTAATTTAGTCTATTATCACGTTGTTACCAGAGCGTTTTCAATCTCCATTACTGACGATTCCATCAAAGCTTTCGCTTCAATACTCTTCTGCGAGTAAAAAGAATTAATATGCGCCTTGTCGTGCTCAATAGCTTTCAGCTGACAGTTCCTTATAGTCCCACATAATGCCACGACAGAAAAAGAAACATTATCACGATTCTGTTCAGTTTCCGACCTTGCAATCGATGTTATCAAAATCAGCGCACTACAAACCATTTGACAGTGGGCGCGACTCACCCGCAGTATGCCCATACCCGTTCTGGGGTTGAAGTATTTGATTGTAAGCGAAGATATCAACGAGGCTCCATATTCTCCAAAGGCTTGCCGTATTTTAGACCGTATTTCCGTAAGAATGTGCTTGTCTGTGTAATTAAGAGCATGCGGAGGAATGCTTTTCGTCTGTAGTGAAGGATCTTGAGCGTGATGCTTGATCTCGAATAGAACGTATCTGTTTTTGAATCTAACCATCAGGATGAGGAAAGAAAGGAGTGCTTCTTGTAACAGCTAAAGCCTGCCGATTGAAAATCTAGCCGTCGGATAGACCATTCATGTTTGCCCAAAGAGTTGTTTCGGTCTTCACTTGAAACTGAACTTCATCATAAAATGCCCCATGCTTTTGATCTTACTCCTGTGAACTGGGCAGACACAGCCTGGATACTAACAGCTTCTGCCCTTGTGTTCCTCATGGTAAGGATTATGTTTGTCAGGATCCTGGTGGTTCTATCATGATATTACCATCAGGATTCTGAAACTGAGCGGATCCTAACATGTTTAGACACCAGCAACTGGTTACTTCTACGGTGGTACAGTAGAATTTAAGAATGCCATGTCTGTTATCTTTGTGTGCTTTCTAACCATGAATGTGGTTACCATCCAGGTGAGTGATCGATCAAGAAGTTTGAGAGAATTTAACATGTAGTGGTTTCTGTATGGTTTCTCTATAGCATTGTCTGATACATCAGCCAACGGCTTTATTGGAGATCTTTACTATGGAGGCTTTGATCATACACTTACTACAGTCCACAAATCTGCAATGACCATACCTACTATTGCTTTCGCTCTGTATGAACTGTAAGATTTGCTTTCAGTACCATAATGTTTAGTATGTTTGCTGCTGTGACTCCGGCTCTGGCTTTTGGTGCTATTGCTGAGAGAACTCGTATTGTACCATGGATGATCTTCGTATTTGTTTGGAGCACTTTGGTTTATGATGTGGTAACATATTGGACTTGGGCTCCAAATGGTTGGCTAGCTGTGAATGGCTTTAAAGACTTCGCTGGTGGTTTACCTGTCCACATTGTGTCTGGTGCTTCTGGTTTAGCTGCTTGTTTGGTTATTGGTAAACGTTCATCTGCAGCATCCATGCCTCACAATCTCACTCACACTGCAATCGGAACAGCCTTGTTATGGTAAACATTTCAGGATCTTATTCTTTATCTTAACTGTAGGTTTGGATGGTTTGGATTTAATGGTGGCTCTGCTTTGGCAATTGATGTTCGTGGCATCAACGCCGTATGGGTAACACATTTGTCTGCTGCATTTGGCGGTATTGCTTGGATCTTGTTTGATTACAGACTTCATCAGAAGATAACATCTCTAGGATTCTGTTCAGGTGCAGTTTGTGGTCTTGTCTGTGCTACTCCCGCTTGTGGTTTCATTAATGCTTGGGCCGCTCCTATCTTCGGAATATTTGGTACAATTGCTGGAAACATGGCTTGTTTCTTGAAAGGCAGATTTGAGTATGATGATACTTTGGACGCTTTTGCCGTGCACAGTGTTGTTGGTTTTGTTGGTCTTCTTCTTGGCGGCGTGTTTGCTGACAAGAACATCGAATTACTTGGAAAGAACTCTCCAGCTCCCCAGAATGCGCTAGGCGGATGGGTTAGTGGAAACTTTGCACAAATAGGTGTCCAGTTGTATGGTTCAATCGTCGGTTTCATTTACTCGTTTGTGATTACGGCGCTGATTGTATACGCCATGTCTAAGATCAGAATCCCGTGGTTTGGCGGAAGAACTTTATCGTTGTCTTTAAGAATGTCACAGGAAGATGAAGTTACAGGTACAGATTTCTCACTCATGGGTGAAGTAGCGTATGATTTCACTCATACTGGACAGAAGCACATCGAAGCAATGATGGGCTGAAACTGTACTGTATAATATACATCTATTTCTTTGACGGTTCAATTTTCAGGATTGAATTACGATTATGCTGTATTGTTCTGAGGGCCCAACTTTGAGTTGAATTCCATAGCTTCTTCTTTTCATTCAACTCGCCCAAAACTTGTTGCAATGTCGTACATTTAGACTGAGCAGTAGATTTGGCTGTTTTCTCATCCATGACATCAAATCTGAGCTGATCAAGTAGGAGAGGCTCAAGCGCTTTTCTATATGTTGCATGTTGTGCACTGTTCAAATTACTTTGATGAAGGACTTCAAAAAGAGCCATCGGCAAGTATTGGAAAAACGACGAGTTTTCTTCCTTTGTTTTTGGCTTGTCTTTTGATTTACCAAGACCAAGGATTGAAAAGAACCCGCTAGAGCTTTCGCGCGGCTTTCTATCTTGTGCTGCGGCTGCTTGAAGATCCTCAGCGATCGTGAAAAGTAAAACCAAGCAGTCCTTCCTAAAGTAGATTGGATTTAGGTCTGAATAATGTTTCAAATCAATTTCGGTAACACCGGTAGCTTGGCCCAAGGCTTTGATGGTGCTTTTCAAAGATTGCCCAAGAGCTTCTAGCTCTTTTGTAATAACCAAATCATCTGGTTTTTTGACGTCCTTCTTCTTCTCTGACTCTGTCAAATACTTAAGATATGCAATTTCAGCCTCATTGAGCATGATAGAGGACTTCTTTTCTGATTGAGTAGAGTTTTTAGAACCTGTTTCACTATGCTGTTGAGCAGCACGTGCTAGAAGAGGAGAATCGTAGGATGGTGGAGCAGAAGCTTTAAGTCGTGTCAAAGGGATTAAGTTTGGATCATGTTTGAGGCAAAGAACATCTAAAACATGAATGAAGTCAGGTCAAACTTACCTAATGAATCGACGGTGTTTCGTAACTTAAATAAACCAACATAAACACCAGGAGCAAGCGTAGATTTAGATCTTTGATAATACTGAAGGTACAACGCCCAAATAGGATCATCAGTTATTTTAAAGAAGTTTGGTTGCAAGTTGCGAGAATTTCTCCACTTTAACCTGTTCCTGATCATCATATCGTTATCCAATTGAAAGTTGCAAAACTGTACAGCTGTTATCAGATACGTATTATTCAAAGACGAAACTGACACAGGTTGATGGTACAAAAAACCAAGTTTGTTCAGTTTGAATTCTCTCAAATACTGTAAGGAGGCATCGTAAAAGGCTCTTTTGAACTTCAGACTCTTCATCGACTGGGACTGAATTTTGTTTTGCATCGCGCCATTAATGATTGTATCAATGTTCAGGATATGAGATTTCAGTGCCTTTTCAGTGAATGTTGAGTCTTCATCTGCTCCTTGATTAATAGCTTCCATAGCAGAGTTCTCCCAATCTAATGAGCGCGTGACGGCCCAAATAAACTCCTTGTGTTCAGTACCAAACTCTTCTGTAATTGTCTGATCGCTTGTTATTTCAATGCAAGGGAGCATTCCGTTTGGTAGAGTTAGGACTTGTCTTGACGTGTTGAACAATATCAAGCTCAAATAGATCGTGGTCGGATTAAGGCGACTCACAAAGTATTTGCTTTCAAGAGATACGCTATCAGATTCATCAATGTGGTCATCTTTAATGACGTGAAGCTCGAAAAGAAACTACCAAAGGTTAGTATTAGTAGCAACGCGAAGCATTACCTCAGACTCAATCTTGTTGCTCAACAACGTTCCCTCCTCTAATTTTGCACCAGTGTTCTTGCAAAGGAGATATAACGGCTTAATGTTATCAATTTCAACGTAGGAACAAATATCTGTCATGACGTTTCGAACGTTCTGCTTGATATCAAAGCCAAGCGTTTTCTGCGATATGGACGTTTCATCTTTGCCGTTGTGCAACACAATCTCTATATCAAGGTAGATGCTTCAAAGTCAGATTATCACTTATGAGACTTACAAATTCTCGATTTTGATACCATCTTGTGAGATCGATGTCATTCTGGATGTTGTGGTTTCAGCTGATGCCATGGAGTTCAACATGTTCGAATTATCGCTGTGATTTCCCTTAGATACAAAGTAGCTCTCTATAACGTTAATCATAATAGCAATTCAACCATACTGTCTAGAAAAGGCTGATAATTCTGCTGTATCACAGTTTGAGCGCTGTGCCCTCGACCAAACGCGGTTCCATGAGCCAACGCAGCGGGATTCGAGAATCCACTGGCTCCTGCAGATGCTCTTACAAATCCTGCTCTTCCTGCCCTTCCCACTGCCGGTGTAGGACTCTTTTCCAGTGTTGACCATGACGATGATACACTTGGTGAATTAGGATGAGATTTGTCTGCACTTGGCGAAGAACCATCGATGGGAGAGTTAGATTTGGGACTCATGCCAGGTAATGGCGCAGCTCTTTGCTTTCCTACAAGTCTTGCCATGATGTTCTATTAAGTTGGTTTGAGAAAACAGTCGTTGCGAATGATATTTATAGATTTGTTTAATTTCGCGGCGAATATCCGGCCTGGAGGCTGCAAAGATATTTTTCGCGACGTATTTACACGAGTTCCACTTTACAATTACTTGTTTCGACGTTTGACCATGATCACATGTCAAGGGGCTTGAGAACTAAAAAATTCAACCTCCGCCAAACTCTATTTCAGCCTCAAAATGAAATTTTCAGCTCTTAGCGCCGTAGTTGCATTACTTATCGTTGGTATGGCTAATGCCGCGCCTACTAAGAATAATGAAAGAAGTCCTTTCTCGAACGAAGCTGATAAATTCGACACCATGTCACTGTCCGATTGGTTACCAGAGACTGGCGCCGCAGAAGAAGAACCTAGCTCACCAGCTCGTTCGAGTATGGATAGTGCTTCGTCTGCTGCTGCTGTACCGGATATTCGCCCAACTCAATCTAAATCAAGTGGGTTTCCAGGAATCTACGATGACGCGAAGGATTTGGCTCATGCAGAAAACTATGTGCACCTCTCAGCTTATCTTCAAAGCACTGACACTGGTATTTATCGCGACAACATTCAAATCGAAATTGTGATGCAAGTTTATGAGCATTTGTTGGCGTTGGTTGATGGACCTGAACCTGAACGTGCCATGCATCAAGAAATCCTTTCCTATGTTGAAGACTTGTGTGAACTTTGGTCACAAATCCGAACCAAACCAGAAAAGTACAAGACTAAGCGTCTTATTCACAAGTTTCTAATGAATGTTTCATAAAGTTTCATCTTGTTCAAGATCAAATCTTCAATAAACATATAGAGTTATCCAAGTTTCTCACGCCTAACGAAGAACATTCTAAAGTCCCTTTTACAAGTTGAGCGTCTGCGCACTTTGCACAGTATTAGTTCAATGACGCAGTTTCAGGGGTAACATTATTTTTTAGCCCCTTAAATATTGTCGAATAAGACGAAAGAAGGAGTTACACGTGATGTCGGAGCGTGAATATAAAAGCAAGCAAAAAGCTATTCTACTTTTCTTATCGAATTCACTCACAATGAAGTTAGTCAATGCAGCATTATTAGTTCTTGCAATCGTTTACACCGCCAAAGCAGCTCCTGTTGATGGCGTCAACTTACACGAAACAGATGAAACAGATCGCGCTGTCACAACTACTGATGATCAAGGTGAAACAAGCTCCGGTGCTGTGGTTCCAGACGCAAACCAAAAACCTCCTCAGAACGTTGAGGACTGGATTAGGGGTAGGGGTAACGTTGATGACTTTTCTGAATTGATGACATCTGAGTATGCTTCAGAAAAACTCAACGAAGAGAGAGACTTCGCTTCTTCCATGGCAAAGGAGTATAAACTCTACAATTTGGAGAAGTTTTTGGATGGATTTCTTGATCATGTTGACATTGAAAGCGAGAAGGCCTACACGATCATTTCACAAATCCACAAATATATGCTTGCACACTTCACAAGCAAGAAAGATAAAACAAACGATAAGATCGCGAAGTATGCAGTTAAGAAATTGAACAAGTTGGCTACGTTTTGGGCAAGTAATGAGGAACTTTTGGATGAACTTCTTCCAGGCAAGAAACCTGCTGAAGGGTGGAAAGAAGGAGCCATTAACACTATTTACAAGAAACTTGTTGAATGGAGAGACGAAGGATTTGATCCAAAAGAATTTGACTTCTCGCTCAGCTCATTGTCAGGCCAAATCATTCCGAACGCACAATAATAAAAATCATTTCATTTCGAATATACAAAGAGTTGATCAAGACGCTGAATCGTTCGTTTGTTTCGAGATCGCCCAAAGTTCTTGTCCGTGCTTCAAACAAAGCCTACCTGTAGAAAATGTACAAGAATTCTTATAGTAGTTGAGCTTATAACTCTGTAGGAATAAAGAAAGTGCAGAGAACCCTCCCGAGGATATGAAACCCCCATTAGAATCAATTGAAACAATTCATAGCCCATCGTTTCAGTTCAAGAATTGGTTGCAGTCTCAGCATGCGCAACAATTCATTGAACAGGAGCTTGGCACAGTCCCATTAGAAGAATTCGGTTCATTGGCATTGAACGGGAATTGTGATGATGATAAGGAGGCCATCAAATGCTGTGTAGAGCAAAGCGACGTGGACCCAAGCGATTCGTTTGAAGTCACAGGAGAATCGTTTGAAGTTGTTATGAGTAATTCGATTAATAACTCATGTGAAGCTATTGATGATAAAGAACCTTTGCATTATGTTGCGACATTCGAAGAGGCAGTTCTTGAAGTCTTTAATGCTGAAACCAATGGTGGTCATCTTAGCCGAAGCAATTTCGATATTCTACTAAGTTGCTGTGGACTACCGATCTTCTTGTCATCTTCTCTTTGGCGCTATATGACCGAAGAATGGGTTGAGCAACCAAACGGACAATGGATCAATGTTCAATCAAAGAGACTTGATCATGGTAGATTTTTGCGTAAATGGAATTCTTTGGAACAGAAAGCTCGACGAAGGAACCCTTCTTCACTTATTCTTAAGAACCAGAATGTCTCTTATGTAGATGAACATGCGTTAATCTTTGAGATTCTTCGCGGAACACATCCACTTTTAAAGACACTAGGAGGAGAAGCGTTCGAACTTCTGGCTGAAGATATAGTTGAGTATCATCCAGAGATGTCATTTATACAAGGCAACACACACTTCTGTGCAAAATACTATGAAACTTGCGTTATTCGGATATTCTATTCAATTCTTCGATCCCCGCCACCGTTAGATATTGATATTATTGAGGGCAGAACCACTGGCATATCTTTACAACAGTTCAAACACAGTAATTTTGTTGAAGCTATAAAAAATTTGGTTTGTATGGAGATTAATGATGTAAGATTCTCATGATGCAGCGGAATTAACATGTAGGAAATTCACTTTTTCTCATACAAGCATTTTTATGTATTCTTCTGCAAATTTTTTGATAGCGACTCCAAGAAGCTAAATACAATTGATTTTGGTGACCTAATGAGGTACGATGGTGGTTCGTTATCTACCAAAGCTTTGGAGAGAATCTTGTCTGGTTATGGATTGAGCCACAGATGGAGAGAGTGTAAAGAAGGAGGGAAGTTCTTGCTGGATCCTTATTATTATAAAGCGAATTCTGTTCGGAAAGTTCAGACTCCCGATTCTGGTATATCATTGCATGATGATGATCTTTCAGACTATGAAGACGCAAAGACTATGGATCTAACTACAAATGCAAAATCTCCGCCAAGATATCAAGGATACTTAACTTATATGGATTTTATTTGGTTTATGTTATCTGAAGAAGACAGATCGTCTCCGACTGCGATAGAATACTGGTTTCGAATCACTGATTTGGATGGTGATGGGTTGATTTCTCTTTTTGAACTTGAGGAATTCTTTAAGTTTCAAGAGGAACATTTACAAAAAGAGCTATGTTTAATTGAATTCAAAGATGCTGCATGCATTGCGCTTGACATAATTAATGGATACGACGAAGAAGATATTTCACCGCGTTCGGATACGGAAAAAACTGACAAGGAATTCAAGGTGGCATTGACTTGTTTAGATCTGAAAAAGAAACCTCTACTTGCATTCAGATTTTTTGATTACTTTCTCAATTGGAAGAAGTTACTTGAAAGAGAGAGTACTAATGGAAATAGGCTTCTCAGAGAAATTGATGATGTCCAACAGGGAATGTACACTATCGCTCGATTTGGAGTTTCTTCTGTGCTTGAGCTAGAAAATTTCAAAGACGATAAGAACCCCTTCGCTCGATGGGCAGACAATGAATATGAAAAGTATATTGTTAAAGAAGAACAAGAAAGGTTTAAGAAAAGAGCTCAAAGGGAAAAGCAAATTGTCGCTCGGCAGTATAGTAACAAGCTTCGTGTGAGACGTTTGGCATCATCCATACTAAGAAAGAAAGGCTCTTACATGCGGAGCTCAACCAGTTATAGTAACCAGAAACGGCAACCATTCTCAGAGTTCTATGAAGAGGAAGATGACGACGAGGATTGTGAACACATGTATTTTGATTATGATGCTGAAAATATCGAAGATGAAGAGCTGGACTTGGATATCGGAGATGTTGAAGACTATGAGTGGCATGAAAACGCAACAAGCTGTCGAAGAATGGCTGTCGTTTCTGCGCATAACATTGACAACTTTCATGTTGCGTTTAGCGATGTCGTCGATGATAATCTTGATTTCGATCTTGATGAAGGATTTACAGATCCTGATGAAGATCCAACATATGATGAGTCGTTTAAACCCAAGTTTATGAACGCTCAAAAGCTATATGCGGATTTGAAGCGCACAACAGCAGAACTTGAAAGCATCAAAGGTCTTATAACACGATGGGATGAATTGGACATGAATGACAAGGAGCTGGTATCTGAAGCATTTTCTCCTTCACTGAAGATGAGCCCGGTGAAAACAGAACCATGGGGAACATTGTCCTATGAAGTCTCTCCAACCAGGCGCCGCAATATTTTTGATTTCACGCCGCCTACTACCATTCAGGAAGAAGACGAAAATGGGCTGGCCCTAGACTGATTCCTAAATTGTTTTCAAAAAATCATTAAAACCTGAAACTGAACATTCTATTTCTTCCAATATTTAACCACTATGATTACACCCACAAGAACTGCACCAATAGCAGGAACACCATACTTAGCCATCTCTGACCAATTTGTGTAATCCTTTGGAGGCTCGACAGGGACTTTTGCAGATACCTCAGACTTTTTATCAATTTTGGTTGCATTAACATCTCCCCTCAGCCTGTCACTTTCAGATTTCTGTTCCAAGCTTTGAACTAACTTATTAAGTTTTCTGATGGAATTAGGAAGCGCATTGCCTGCTACAAAGGACGCAATTGATGTAGGAACCCAGCCTTTCGGATCACCGTCAGCCAGCTGTACCATCTCACATTGACCCTTCTCGCCGTCTACTAATATTTGCCCAGCTAAGTTTGAATCCATGCGAATGTACTTTTTGTCTTTCTCAGCTATAAATGACTTTACCTTTCTTTGAGCATCAGTTGGAAGTTGTGGCATCAATTCATCTTTAACGGAACAAGACACGTTCAAATAAGCACGCTTATTCTTCCACTGAACTTCACAGATGTAAGACAATAGAATGATATACCGAGAAGAGACAGGAAAGAACTCCTTCATACGAATATAAGCGATCTTTGTTCTTCCAGTAACAGCATGTGTCCCAGGATCAGGCAATAGAGTTATAATAGCTGATTCTTCAATTAACTTGTCCCACGTTGGTCTGTATAAAACATCCGTCAAGAAGTCAAACGAAGTGGCAGCAGTTGAGCTCAACAAACTGTGTATCAAGTAAGTGAACGCCTGGTGTTTGTGTGCATAGATCTTTGTAAATGTGTGATCAGGATAGTCCGCGTTGACAGCAAGACTGTAGTTAGTATTGAAAGAATCGTCGCCCTTTGTGTAGTGCCCAAGCATACGCAAGAAATCTGCCTCCAACTGCTGTACAGTATCATCGAACTGGGACGATGCAGACTCAACCATTACACCGTCACCTAAGGAGATCGTAGACTCAAACACGTGATCATCTGCAGGAGTTTGCTTTCCTGAGCGAACATCATCGACAATTAGAGGTGGTGTAGAATGCGACTGTGATACTGCGTAACCCACTAGAATGCCAATAACTTCAATTAAGAGGTAATGCAACAGATCTAAGCGGTGCAATAAGGGCCCAAGCATAGATAGGAGATATATAAGTGGAATTGGAAGCACTGCGCCCAAAAGTAACACGTTATCTTCGGCTTTCTTGATTGATATCATTCCACTATCAAAAGTTCCTGGAATCATCGCGAATCAACAAGCAGCACAAACTTTGACTATTAAAGTTAGCTGTAACTGGCGAACTTCCAAGCTTTGACGATACGCTGCATAAGTTGTTTGTTTCGATTTCCCCAGGCGCTTCAAGAAACGTCGAACGTTTGCTTGGTTTCAGCTCGCTTGGTCAAATAACAAAATTGGCTTTACAGAAAAAGTTTCATAATGACAATACCGGAACCAGCTGACAAGGAAAATATGGTCATTGTAAATTCACAGAAGGAAAGGCTGCAAGGTCCAAATCCTTTCAAGAATACGGAAATCGCCAATACAGAAGATGGTGCAACTGAAGGCAAAGTTATGGTAATGCCTGGCAAATCAGTGAAAACGGATCCTGCAACACGCCAGCCGCAGCCAAAGCTTAAGAACAAATCTATTTTAAGTTATTTCAAGAAGAAAGACAAGAATGATGGCAAGGAAGACGCTGCTTCAACTGAAACTGCTTCAACCAACAAGAAGAAACCGGAAAATGTGATTGTTATTGATGAAGACTTTGAAGAGTTGCATAAGCCTGCGATTCCTAAAAAGAAGACTGAAGCACTCCCTCAAAAAGCTGCGAATCGTGTAACTATTAGTGCATTGCAAGGCTTGCTACCTGGTACATCTGCGGCTCCTCAGCCCTCTGCTAAACAGGATGATCATAAGTCTCCGCTGGATGATATGGAATTGGCAATCAAGTACAACGCTAAAGAGCTACCCGAGTTAGAGAAGATCACCGAGTTTGTTTACGAATGGCAGGTAAACAAAGGCGACCAGCCGAAACTAGTCAAAATCAAACCGGAGCTAATCAAAGTACTTTACGGTGTCTATGATGCCTTCTATTGCTTTCTTGATTCATTTCGTATAAGTGTTAATGATGAACCCTGTATGGCTACTTTTGAAGTTTTTATCAAATCAATTCTAAATGGTTCAATTATTCATTTGCTTGTCAAAGTTGTTCGACCTGTTGTTACAAGGGCACTGTCAGAAGTTACATATTTGTCTTTTAATGCTTTGCTGGAGTTGTATTTGAAAGAAGCTTACGAAGCTAATGAGCTGCTGGAAGGCGAGCTAAACGATGAAGATGTGTCTTGGTTGAGAAAAGAAGAATGGATTGATGCAGATATTGAAAAGCGTGTGAGAGTATTATATCTTCTTGTTGAAGATTTGGCATCAGGTGAAGCAGGTATGTCTTACAATAATTTTACTAAGTATTAGGGAGAAAGTTCACGTTGAAGGCATCTAAAATGATTCAAGAATTGGCAACTGAGAAGATAAACCTTCAAAAAGAAGTCCAGAATCATGCGCAGTTAATAATTCATCTCGATAGCACTTCTAAAAAGCTGGATTCTACCAAGAGACAAACACAATTCAAGTTGAAATCGTTGCGTGAAGAACAATCTAAGTTAGTTGATGTCGGGGGAGATTTAGATCGTATTAGAAAGATTCAAGAAGAAGTTCAGGAACTTGAAAGAGTTTTGGGTGGATTTGATAGTCAGAAAGAAGCAGTTGACAAAGAAATTCAAACGAGAAAAGCTAACGAGACCAAGAACAAGGAACGTCTTTTGGAGATTGATGTTCTTCTATACAAATCTCACGGCAAACTATCACTGAAGGAAAATAGCTTTCTAGGAGAGGATCGTCATTTTCGATCGTATTGGCTGTTGAAATCAGGATATATATTGGTTGAGCCTCATATGGAGAATGAGCCTTGGCGCATTATTAAGAACAAGAATGATCTTGCAAAACTGTTAAATAACATGCTTAATCATGGCAGGAGAGAAAATGTTCTCCGCAAATCTCTATTTGCAAGAAGAGAGGAGATTGAGCGTTGGATGGAAAAGCCTCCTGTTCCTCAAGCTGTGAAGAAACCTGCAAAGAAACAAGAAGTGATTGTGCTTGATTCCTGTAGCGCTGATGGAATCTCGACAAGAAGCAGTGGAACTCCACTAGCTATAGAAACAGAATCGATTGACGTTCATGAACCTGAGTATGTAGTCGAGGGTTTCGATTATTCTAAAACTATGTTGAGAATGCTTTCTGAGAAACTTTCCAATTTTGAATGGTTGATGAAGGAGGCAAAGAAAATAGGCCGTGATAAACCTCTGGAATGTGACCCTGATCTTGTCACTCTTAGTTCTGAATTTTCCTTTGTAAAGTTTCCAGCAAGAATCACTGATGCAGAAACTGCGTCATCTTTATTGCACAGCGCTTTAAAAATGTTCTCAGATAGCTTTTACTATTATGATTACCGATGCATGCTTTGTAGAGTTTTGGTAAAGGATTTAGTTCCATTATCACAGAATGGAAGAGATGTTTATGAGATGATGCTTCCAGGTGCAAGTTTAAGTTTCCTTTGTCTTTTTGTTTCACATCTTGAAAAACATATCGACAGGTTCATAAGTGCATGGGAAGACGCTCTTGAATTGGAACAAAGAAATTCAGGAAAGAACATAACAGAACCCAATGATTCTATCAGGAGCACTCGTTTACGTGAAAAAGAACAGTCTTCAAAGAAAGCAAAGAAGGTCAAACCAAAAAAGCGTCAAAGAAGAACGGTTAAGAAAACAGATCATGTCGGTTATTATGAAGAAAGTGATGACTTTGTAGAAGAAGATGATGATTTTACTGGAAGTGATAATGTTCGTTCTGGTGCAATTTCAAACTCAGAGAGTAGCGATGATGAAGAGGAAAACAGAAGAGTATCTCAACGTTCACAAAGACGAAAGAACCTGAGACGCCGCGATGAGTTAGCTAGAAAAGAGCGAGAGTTGGCTGAACTACAGCAAGCTTTAAAGTCTTCAAGGGAGGAACAAGAAGATATGGGAACGAGAAGAAGCAGACGCAGATTAGAAAACGAGATAAGACGAGCAGAAGAAGAAAAAGAGGAGCTAGAGAAGGAACACAAGTCTTCACCTTTAGATGCGAAGCCTATTGAAAGAAATGTGCGCAGTGTTAATTTACGAACCAGAGTTGTTTCTGATTCCGATTAACCGACTACAAGTATTATGACTTGATCATTCTTTATATTAAATCTTTAATGATGCCCCTTGCCATTGACAACCTTCTTTCCTTCAACCAAACTTACTACGCCCCCATTCTGGCCAAACTCCATAACAACATTTTCCTTGAGTTGTCTCTTTTGTACAATCTTCTTTGCGAGCTGATACTTGTACATTTCCTTCATGGGCAAGTGCTGCTCTATCAATTCCTTCAAGTAGTTGAAAGGCAACTTGGCGTACACGTGAACCAAATCATTCTCTAAAGCGTTATCCTTCAATGCAACCAAATTTCGATAAGCGATTGACTTCAACTGTTGAGTAAATTCGCCAGAGTATCCATTCATGATAAACGAAATGATTTCAAATGAGTCCTGGTAGGAATTAAGCTGATCAAAGTACTCCACACAGAATCTGCAGATATCCTTGTCTTGGAGGTAAAGCGCAACTTTGAATACATTAAATGCTTCGACAGCAGAACTTAGAACCAGATTGTGGCCATAATAGAATCTAAGACATTTCTCAACAGCAGCCGTGTCTGCATGAACATTCAGCTTGCAGTTATTCGTTCCCAAATCCTGGAAATATTTCAAGCGTGAAAGCACGAGTAGGTGCAGAGTGAATGTCGTGCCATGGTGAATAATTTTGATATCAGAGAATGTGGAATCGTTGAACTTCTGTCTTATGAATGGGCCCAAGTCTGGACAGTCAAGCTCCATGCAAACGGAAGGATTCTGGGAAGCAACAGCTCCGGAAGACAAGTGCGATTCTTCTGGGCCATTCTGCTCTTCAGCGGATGGAGTGGTGATGAGTTTCTTAACGATTTCTGAGGCAATTCGTTCCTCTTTTGTCTGTTTCCTTTGGTCCTTTGCGAGCATTTTTGTGTAGTTTCTGTCTTTGTCGAATTTCGGAAGGAAAGCGCAAACAGAAAAGAAGTTAGTCAGGGGCGAATGATCGAAAACGTTTCAGCGGAGCATCGACGCCGTTACGAAGTGAAGGGAGTTAAGTTGTGAGCACTTAAGTATTACACGAAGATTCCTGTGAGGACTGTCACCGCGCTCCTAGTTGTGTGTCTCTTTATCGCGCACGGCACGATCAACATCATATAATCTTTAGTGTTCTTGAAGCATGAAAGATCACAATAAGACACACATCTAAATACCTTCGGAATAACTTTATTTGCAGCCCTGAACCTCTTCGTTACCGGGTTTCAACGCGTAGAAGAAGTTACGTCGCATTTTGCCAAATCCAAAACCGATTTTGAAGTTTTTTCTTTTGAATTTTCCTTTTCTTTAGGCTTTACACTTTTAATACGATTGAGAATGTCCCAAGTTTTTAACTCTGCCTCCACAAGCAACACAAATACGCCTACGATGCAACCGGGCGATGATCAGTATTCTGATTCTGAAGAGACAGACTCATCTTCTGGACAGCACTGGATAGATTCATTCTTATCACAGAAGGGCCACGAATTCTTTTGCGAAATCGACCAAGACTTCCTGACAGACCGTTTCAATTTGACGGGGATTCTGAATGAAATTCCTAATTATAATCAAGTCATTTCTCTTGTTATAGACCAGCCTCTGTCTGTTACTGACTACGACGATGAAGATTATGCGCAATTAGAGGCACACGCTAAAATATTCTACGGTTTAGTTCATTCAAGGTATATTATAACATCACGTGGTCTTGCGCGCATGATGGAAAAGTACAAACAAGCTCAGTTCGGTAAATGCCCGCGAGTATTCTGTCAGAGTCAAGCACTGCTGCCTGTCGCCCTTACAGATGTTCCTTTTTTGAAGAGTGTCAAGATGTACTGCCCTAAATGTGAAGATATATACACTCCCAAGAACCAGAGGCATCATGGTCTCGATGGTGCATACTTTGGCACATCGTTCGCTCACATGTTCTTTCAAGCTTATCCACAGCTGTACCCAAAAAAGTCAACAGAGCGATACATTCCAAAGATCTTTGGATTCCGCTTGAGGGATTTCACTAAAGCAATGTCACAGCCTAATCCAATGCTCTCCAAACAATCATCACAAACATCGACACAGGAAGCTAAAAACGAACAGGATGATCAAGCCAATAATGTAGAACAACAGCCTCTACAGCAGCTACAGAAACCTGGTAATTAATCGAAGAACATTAATAGAATCTATTCTGTCCTTCGATTCAATGGTCTGTAATAAACAACGGATGAGTATTTGTTTCTAACTCTTCTAATACAACTAAGACCAATAACATTCTCTTTAATACTAAGAGCGTATAAATGCCTCAGTGTCACGTGATCAGGTTGCTTTGTGAAGGATGGAATCTGTTCCAATTGTTTCGGTAGCGTTAGAGGCTGATGAGCATCGAGCAAACTCTGTTGGTTTCCACCTGTTGGTCGCTGTGGTGATACTATAGAAGAAGGAGCAGAACTTCCATAATAATCATTCATTGACTTCAAATAAGCATCCCTTGACTCTGCAGAAGCAGTAACAGAAGCATCTTTTTGCAGTTGCTTTGATGCAGACGCTTCTAATAAGTATTCTGGAATATTGGAACACCATTCATTTTGATAATTCGTGTCTGCATTAGAATTATTAAGAGCCAATTGAGGATCATCATTCTCTTGCTCCGGAACAAACAGATAATTCACCAAATTGCCATGCGAATCCAACACAGTCTCAAAATCAGCAGAGCAGCGCCACTCGCCATTCACAATGAACTTGAAACGATACGATTCTCCCTTTTTCAGCTTCAGAACCGTCAGATACTCTTCGCCTTTAACGGAAGCGCTTCGTTTCAGTGGAATTTTCTCCTTCCAATTATTAAAAGAACCTGCGACAAATACTCCTTCCTTTGTAGGCTTTGACTGTAGAGTCCATGAGAATATCACAGGGATCGTATCATCATCCTCCTCATTGTCTTCGTTGCGGTCGCTATGCGAGTGTCGACTGGATGAAGCAGAGCGGGACAATGAGTCGTCCTGAACGGAATCTCCTTTTGTTTCATTTTCGCTTTCATCGCTCTTCAGTGCAGTTGGTGGTCTGTAGTGTGTCAGAATGGGAGTGAATGGATTCAGTGATTCTGGTTTCGACAACGTCTCAATGGATTGTGGCGCAGTTATTTCCGTAGGGTTTGAGCCCTGGTTTAATTCCACATGAGGCGCTTCTTGTTCTTTATCAGCTGCAGATTGTGAGTTTCCCATTCAGTTAATTGTTTTAAGGAAACAGGAAACTTTTGGTCAGAGGAGATTCAACACTGAAAAAAATCGCGCTTTCAAAAGGCATGGCAAATCGTAATGAAGGGACATTTAAGGTTTCATATCAACTTTTCAGTAGACATCCTCTTTAAGCAGCTCCTGATTTAAGGCTGATAACATTTCTGATGGCGTCGTTGTGCATTCTTTGGGTGGTTGTTTGGAGTGACAATTGTTGGGCTGTTTGGAGCAGCATTGTCACCAGCGTAGCTTTCTTACTTTTCTCTGTTACAACAAGAACATTTACACTCTTTAAAAGAATAATGCTGAAATTCACCCTTTTACTGCTTATTGCGCTCCTTGCCACTGGCGCATTCTGTAAATTCGCAGAGTTCACTGAAGAACAGGAACATGAAGCTGAGTACACTCCAATGCAAGTCGAAGATGAAGATGGAAATCTTATTAATTTAAAAGTTTCAACTTCCAGGCCAAGAACAGTTCAGTCCGGTGGCTCAAAAAGGAAGATTGAACCTCCTGGTGCTAAACACTCTTATAGTTGGAACTTGTTTGAAGACATTCAGGATCGCAGTGTAATTGGGCATGCGCACATAAACAATTTATGGTAAATTTCCCATTTCAGGCCAAGTTAAACGTTGTAGCCCAAAGTACAGAATCAAAGACAAGTGGAGAATCGCTGGTTTGACTCTAGTTGAATCTTATGCTGATGCAATTGGTGAAGATTTCATTAAGGAAATAATTGCAAGGGCCGTCGCTTCTTCCGGTGACATTGAAGATATTCACGCTTCTGTCCACGGTAAAGCGATCAAGTTGTTTCATGATGTTGGGTTCGTTCCGGAAGATGGTTCCAAGATGGTTTCTATTCATCCCCTGTACAAGGCATTACGGGACTTGAGTGATGTTGTTGATCATAATTTAATTAAGAGATTTGAAAAGGGTGCTTTGACTCGTGAAGATTGGCAGTCAATTGAAAGAGTCACGGAGAAGAATAACTGGGAAATATTCAGACTGGAATCGATCTATCAGTCTTGGATCAAAGAGTTTGGGCATGTCACCAGAAAACAGTTGAAAGAAATGAAGAAGGATATGGTTGATTTTGAGAGTGCCTTGAGTGTGATGATTGATAAGTTTGCAGTTATTGATGATGTTGAAGATTTTATTATGGAACATCACGGCTATGCTATGGTTTTGTCTGCTGATAAAGTCAGAGATATCGCTTACAGAAGATTCCCATACTTGGCTGAAGAGGGACACGATGAATTGTAATAAAGATTTGTTATTTAACAAGTTTCTTAAAGAACCCAAAAGATTTCCTCTGAGGAGCTTTCTTTGCTGGTCTCGGTGTAAGATCTGGATCTGCTTGTTTAGTAACAGCTGGTGGTGGTTGTACTTGCTTCTTTGTGTTCCTCACAGATTTAGGGCAACCGGCAACAAGCAAATGATTCTTCCATGCTGCCTCTGAAGAGACTGAATTGCCTTGACTTATCAATTTCTTGCACATTGGGCACACAATGTCGTTTACATTTGCCGTGACGCATTTAAGAAGTTTAAGATGTTTTTCTACTTCTTCTTGAACAATAGCCAAGTGGCATTGTGGACATTCAACAAAATCTTGACGACCCTCGCATTCTAACAAAAATGAGAAAAAGGTTGAGCACATGTACCTCTCAATAAGTGATTTGTGTAGTTTGGTATTTCCACAATGTTATTGCATTTTATGCATTTAATCAGCATTTTACAATCATTCCAATAATGTTTATCCAGATCTTGCTCACTGAAGTCTTTGTTGTATTGCTCACAGAAAATACAAGTCTTTTCTAGATCCAATTGATTATTCGACATTTCAGCATTTTGCGGCTGTTTCTCCGCAAGTTTTTGGCTCTTCTTTAAAGATTTCTGTCGAACCAAATTTGTGGAAGCTTCTCGTTGCCCAGTGTTAGGCCTAATAACCTCTTGTTCAGCATTAGCGGTCTCAACTGTTTTCTCTACAGGCTTTGAATCAGCAGGCGCTTCAGACCGATTCTCTGTTGGAGGTAAATCTTGCTTCACAGGCTGCAATTTTGAAGGGGTTTCTTGCAAAACAGGCTCTGATTTTGGTTCATCTTTCTGTTTGATAGCCGACTTTGCGACTTGCCATGGTTTTGGCTGAGCCTTGGCAGTGGGCGTAAGAGTCTCATTAGCCTCTTTTTCTGTAGGGCTAGTCGGAGAGCTCGATTGCATTTTTGATTTGACTGTAGTAACAAGAGCAGCTTTACCCGAAGTTTCCAGTAAGTTGATTATGACTTTGCTAGCTTCGTTTGGAGAAACGCTTCGTTTCAGCAGTCTTTGATACATAGAAACAGCAGCAGAGATAACCAGTTCTCTTATTTCTGCAGCAGGATTTGCATAGAACGGAATGACATACTTCATCACAGGATTTGCTGGTAAATTCAGATCAATGGGAAGATCCTGTATCAATTTGTCAATCATATCCAGTTTTGCCTTCAAAAGCTTTGGATTCTTACCCAGAGACGATACAGCGGATATATCGAATAACGACGTTATAACCAATGGGAAATTTGCAGCAATGTCTTTCACAGCGAAATCAATAAGAAGTTGTCTCATTCGGCTATTCTTTGCATCTGATATTCTGTTCAGCAAAATAGGCATTAAAGTCTCAATCTTCTTTGTTATCATCTCGTTATTATCATTGAAACTCTCATTACTAGCGAGAAATGCAAGCAATTCCTTGGAAGCTTCTAATGTCATAGTTAAAACCTTCTCTCTAGAATCTGACAAACCAACTTGTACTAGTGCGAAATTGGACTTGATCAACATATCGTTGAATGAAGGCTCTGAGCCAGAAAATTTGGCAATATCGTTGTAAACTTCTCGATTCGTTTCAAGAACAGTCGAAAGAGTCCATTCCTTTCTTTGAAATTGCTTGCTGAGTAGACATTTGACAAGACTTTCTGAATACAGCTTGCATGCTTCAGGGTATTCACTAGAAACCGAGATTGGTAATTCCTCAGGATCGAAAGGTGCGTCTGGAACTCCAAGCAGTGAAGTTTTCGATTTTACGTCTTTCTTATTTGCAGGCTCTTTAGGTTGTTCTTCTGGACTTTTTTGTTCCGGTTCAACGTCTTTCTTCTTTGGAACTTTCTTTACGGGTGGTTTTCGAGGCTTATCCGCGGGCGGCGAAGTCTCTCCAGGAGGCAACGAGTTCTCGTTTAATTCCGAGAGAGCCAAATTCGCCTTCAATGGCTTTAGTGGACGGTCTTCGATAGGAACAGAGGCTTTTGGCTTCTCTTGTATTTTCGGTAACTCTTGGCGTTTCTCGACAGATTTCACATCTTCCTTTGGCTTCTCAACAGAAATACCTATCTCAGCATTACTAGCTTTCTCACCTGAAACCAGGGAATTTAAAGGAATCTCATTCTCATTTCCTTTCGGTTCTGGCTCTGTATGAGTTTTCGGTTCACTGGCAATAAGATTTCCTTCTTTATCCACTTTGTATCCATCAGATTGGAGCTTTTTGATGTATTCAGAGTTGATATTCTCAATCTGATCTTTAAGTTTCTTTGCTTCATCAAAATCTTCCTTCTCGATTGCAGTCTTTTTCTGCTGTTCCAACTTTATTACTTCTTCATTCTTTGCTTTGGTGTTGTCCAAGAGTAACTTTAAAGCTTTTGCAAGCGTGAAATTTTCATCAAAAACGGCCTTTTCCTTTGCTCGAATAATTGCCTTAACCCAATTATCAAGCAAGTTATTGGTGTTGCGCATTCCACCGTCTTCAACAAGGAAACTTTTCTTAACAGCGCCAGAACTATTATCCGGCTGCGGTACGGCATTCGTAAGCGATGATAAATTATCATGATACATTGACAAAGACACATCTCCTCTCTCTGGCTCACCAAGAATGTTGATCGCAACAAGCCCAACCTGATTGAATAAATTAAAACTGTTGCTGAAACAATTATCAAAAGCCAAATGAATAAATTCCCCGTAAACATCCAAATGAATGGATTTAAGCTCTCTCGCTTTGAATTCCGTCCTGGTGTTATCATCCAATGAAACATAGCCAACTCTGTTGAAGTAAATCGAGTCCCAAAATGATTCATTAACTGAAGGTGACATCATCGCCGTGCCTGTGCTCCTCTTTGGCGTGCGCACAGAGTTCGAGGGATTTCTTGAATGACTCTGAAACGGCTGATTAATTGTGGTTTTGTTAATGAAGTTTCCAATTGAAATGTCCACTTTGGTTGAAATCATAAAATGATGGCTTAATAGCTGAAGTTTCTTTATCCTCTGCTTTCCATTTTGCATTTGGACTATGAGCGTCTGTGGGTATGAGCAGAACCTTCGAAAGTTAGCATGATTCTTTTAGTTGCAATCAAGACGAACCTTTCGCTTTGCCAGCCTTGCCATGACGATGGAGCAGCGTTAGCATCGTGGTTTATAGCATTTAGATTATTTGGGTGGAACTCTTGGTTCTCCCAACTGCTGCAGTAAATGACTTTAAACGGCAGTTTTGAAATGTTCAAGTTCATCTGCTATTGCGCTTTTCTAGCAAAATGATCAACGAAAAAACTCGTAAGTCGTAGTCGCACGATCACAATGCGTCACAATACACAGAAGCATCCTAACATAAGTT
>JALGPX010000163.1:4553-19668 GCA_023515795.1 Amoeboaphelidium occidentale | reverse complement strand
CCATCTGAGTAAAACGAGAATCCAAACTTCCTATCAGATCCAAGACCCTCATAATATTGAACATTAATGCAGCGTTTGAACCAATACTCCTTAACACCTTCTGCTTTAAATTTTACCAATGAAACAGCAAAGTCTTCATCTTGAAACAAACTATGCTCATTCTTGGCGTATTTTAAAAGTTCATAATAACCATCAGTAGAGTAAAGAACGTTTCCACAGCGGGCCTTCGTTATAGGCAGGAGGTTGAACAAGCGAAGGCCCTTTCCAGTTCATTTTTCTTCTCTCCTTGAAGCTGCATCATTCTGGAAATTATGATAGAAGTCTTTCTGTATCTGATGCATGACACCGAGATAATCACAAAAATGTATCTTCATTTTCTTAGAGTCTAAAGACAAAGGCCCAAGCAGAAACAAAACATCATTAGTAACTCTTGAAACTGCCGCTAAAGACTTGAAAAATAGAGCGTGATCAAACTTAGTAATTTTTTTAATTGATTTGTGCAATTTATCAGGAAATGTTGGCTCTGTCTTAAGAATCTTCTGAGCAAATTTAATACAACTTATAATATAGTCTGCTGCGTGCCCGCTGCGAGTGTTTGCCTTGAAAACTTTCGGTATAATGCATTCCAGTTTCCACATTATCCATCGTTTCAACTTCTTCGGAAAATTTATCTTGACATGCGTGTTGGAGGTTGGGCTTTATATGCGCAGTCATATACAGGAACTTGAAGATGTAAGTGAGATTTTATTATTATTATTGATAATCTCATCATCCTTAATAGATTGGAGGACGTGATTGAATGATTGTAAGCGTGAATACTCAACAATGCGTCTTTGCATTAGCCTCATATTGTCTTGACACACCAGCCAGCAATTGAGAAAAGCCCTTTAAACTTGGAATATTTTTAGAATTTAATTCACTTTGTTCCGCGAAATCTCTATACAAAGCAGCCAAGAATCTTCCGTCAATTGCTTTTTTAGAGTCTTTTGAATTTTGAATGATACCATCAGATGCAACTATAGTAAAGCATTTGTGCAATATTCCGTCTGCGCTTCTGCTTAAGTTTGGAATTCCAAGATTATTTTCCAAATAGTATAAAGCAACATAATTAATAAATCGAGTTGCCCAAAATCGAACCATTGAAACTCTTTGAGAAATCTCTTCAAGAGCCGCCTTAACCCCAGCAAGCTCCCGTTTCTCAAGACAAAGTCCAGTGTTGACACCAACTTTGATGGAAAACGTTTCAGTGCCGTTCGTTTCATCCTTATTAATTGCCAAATCCTCAATGTCATAGGCAGAAGTGGTGCAATTCCATCTTCATGCAAAGGAACAACAAATATGTCCGTCTAAATGTCAACATCATTATAATTATCATCCAAATCTTTCGTAAATGCATTCCATAACGAATCCTCAACAGTAGATTCTAAAACACCAACATCATTATCAATATCCATAATATCCTCATCAACAACCATTAAATCCACGTCTGCTTCCATTTTGGAGGTAAAATACAATCGTAAGAAAAAACTAGATGTCAGTGATTCGCCTGGAAAACTTACGCCACTCACAAAAGGATCTCGCTGCGTAAAATAACCGTGTTTGGAACTTTTGCGGTTACAAGATTCGAACCGAAATTGACATTAATTCGGAATTACAAATGAGAATGGAAGAATAAGGATGGATATCACAAATGAAAAGCTGTTCAACTCTCCATTGGAGTTTAAGCTTGATAGCGCTACGTTAAGCATTCTCATGGTGGAAATGGTTTCAAATAGATAGTCAAAGACATTGATTTTGTTGAGTTACGTCTTTAAATAAACATAAGGCTCAAATAGTGAATTGAAACGAGAAAGGTTTTAATTATTTCGATACTCTCTGCCTTTTTGATTGAAACAGCGCGATCGCGATCAGAACATGGGGCCATAAGGTGTTTCCCAACAACCCGCGCCAAATCTGATGGATGATTCTGAAAGAGCATCGTGTGAAGTTCCCTATGCGCGAAATTCAACTCTCAAGCGTAAGTCTTGAGAATGCCATCGCAATTAGTTCTTCTAATTTTGAACTTTAGCACGCTAAGAGTGAGTTTAGCACCAAAATCCTCAATAGAATGTTTTATCGGTCAAAGATAATCAAATCGAATGATACGGAAAAGATAGCCATGAAGTCAGACTCTGATTTTTCGCATGAGATCAAACATCAGTCTGAAACAACACCACCAACACGCTACCGTTTGCCGAACTTTAAGCGTCATTTGAAAGAATAGTTAGAAAAGACTCTGAAATGAGAATTTCATGGGTGCCGACTTAGAGCTGGGTAAGATATCTCGCTGAAACCACTTTTGGCGCATAAATGATGCGCTAATGCCGTGCAGCTGAAACTTTGGCATAGAATTCTAGACCATCTACACTACGGTAAACAAGCTTATTCTTTTCATGTTGATGTTTTATTTCTTCAAGAATTTTGATCTTGGTAGACAATGAAGATAAATCGTTTTTCTCTGGCGACAAGTTTTTGAAGTCAGGCATTTTCTATGTTGTTACAAGGAAAAATGCGAGATGGGAAGTTTGAGAACATAATTCTGGCTTCGACCCAAATGAACAAGACCTACAAAACGAAATGAGTGACCGTAAACTTTATTTCAATAAACTCATAATAATCTCTCTTTAAGAAGGAAGAGATCACTTTGATTTGATATTCTGTGTCAACCACGTTAAGCCTTCAAACAATCCCTCTCCTGTCAAAGCATTCGATGGATGAACATACCAATTACGATCTCTCATACGCTGTAAACCAAGTTTCTCTGTAACTTCAGCAGGTGACATTGCTACACAGAAAATCAAAGAGAAAAGTTAAGATTGATGCTCTCAAAGGCAGCTAAAAGACTTACCATTAGCCAAATCTTGCTTATTCGCAAATACCAACAACAGACAGTCCTTCATTTCTCTATCATTCAGGATACGATGCAATTCCTGGCGTGCTTCATCGATACGCTCCCTGTCTTGACTATCAACGACAAAGATCAGCGCTTGAGTTCCAGTGTAATAGTGGCGCCACAGTGGTCTGATCTTATCCTGGCCACCGACATCCTGCAAAGATTAATACATTTAAAGTTTAGTGTTCATTCAATGATAGCAGCAAGTAGAACATACCCAGACGTTGAATTTAACATTTTTATAAGTCACAGTCTCAACATTGAAGCCCACCGTTGGAATTGTAGTCACCGATTGATTCAGTTTGAGTTTGTATAGGATTGTAGTTTTACCAGCTGCGTCTAGGCCCAGCATCAGGATCCTCATCTCCTTGTTCCCAAATAGCTTGTTAAGTAGTTTGCCAATGTTGTTCCCCATTCTGTGTCTTTTGAAAAGATTGCTCTTATAATAAAATTATAGAAGAAAAGCAACTGAGAGTTATGAAGAAGATGTAGAAGAAATCCCCAGTTAAAAAGGCTTCAGGTCTTTGTGTGGAAATAGAAGATCGGAGTTGCCGATTGAAGTTTTTTTGAGGCTGAACTCGCTCGCTGAAGTTTGTCAGAGACGGTTTGGTTTTTTGAGCTTTTGTTCCAGCAGGAGCGCATCCTTGTAACGACTCGATCTTCAATTAAGAATTCATTTATTAAGTCAGTTTTGACTGCGATAGTATCAGTGATCAGCAGTCTTTGCTCCTTCTTTTGTACTTGTGTGTTTGATCCTTGAGACATTCTGCTTTTCGCTTCTTTGCTTTGACTCTGCGATTATGACGAGTATAAGTAGATTCTGCATCATCTGATAAAGGATCTTCCCTGTTCCGTTTGTTTGTATTCTCGACTCTACTAAATGTAGTACGAGCTGAATGGTTTACACTCTCGTCCAAAGGAATAGTTTCAGCATCACTCAGTTCTTCATGTGCATAGAGATCTTCTGTGTGCATGCTGTGTTCAAGAACTTCATGGTATGGTAGAAGCGGATTAAGTTTGAACGCGTCAACAGGCACATCCCACACTGATTCCATAAACAGGCATGAAACGAATAAGAGAACTTTGCAAGATTTCATTTGACCCCAATGTAATAGAATGATATTTCTCTTTGTATGGAAATTATTCACAGAAAAAAATTTGAATCAGGGGCAAGAGCCCCTTGATCCTATTCGATGAGTAGTTTAGCATGTGCAAAACATTTCAATCGCAGCTTATCGGTAGAGCGTGAGAAGTTCGGTTTGAGCGCACAGACTCGGTAAGTCGCGGCTGATAGATTTCGAACAAAGACTTCTATCGAGATTGTTCAGACATAATCAATTGCACAATCTGTTTCGAGCCAGTCTACAGTTGCTCTATGATCTCAATTTGTGTATTAAAGCAGAAACACGTTAGTTTGCCAAAGCATTTTGCCTTAGCTACTTGGCACATTTAAACCTTTGATCATCAACCTCTGTTCGAATCTTAAGAATGAAATCGTTCGTTGAATACTCCCCAGAGACTCACTTTCCAATTCAAAACATTCCTTTTGGAATTATCAGTACTGAAGATAACGTAAAATCATTACTTACTAAGAGCTCTAACTATTTCGGTGTAGCCTAAGCCTCGTGTTGCAACAAGAATTGGCGATTATGCTTTGGATTTGGCAGTTTTGGCTAAAGCTGGTCTCTTTAATGGACCATTGCTATCAGCTTCACCAGATTTGGCGTTCAAATTTTTCAGCCAGCCTGTTCTGAATGACTTTATGGCTATGGGAAAGCCATACTGGAGAGAAACCCGTGCCACATTGCAGCGTCTTTTAAGTCTGGAAGAGAAAGCATTACAGGGAAATGCTCAATTATTACAGACAGCATTAATTCCAATGTCAAAAGTTCACATGCATTTACCTGCGAACATTGGGGATTATACTGACTTCTACGCCTCAAAGGAACATGCAACAAATGTTGGTATCATGTTTCGTGGCAAAGAGAATGCACTAATGCCTAATTGGACACATCTTCCTGTTGGATATCACGGAAGAGCATCTTCAATTGTTGTCTCTGGAACTCCAATACGCCGTCCGAAAGGTCAAAGGAATGCTGCGCCAAAAGGTGAAGCACCTAAACCTGTTTACGGTCCATCAGTTCGTCTGGATTACGAGTTCGAAATGGCATTCTTCATTGGTTCAGGAAATAAGTTGGGAGACCAGATTCCTATTTCTGAAGCATTGGACCACGTGTTTGGAGTCGCTCTGTTCAACGACTGGAGCGCAAGAGATATTCAGGCTTGGGAGTATGTTCCTCTCGGTCCATTCTTGGGAAAGAACTTTGGTTCTACTGTTTCTCCTTGGGTTGTAACAATGGACTCATTAGAGCCGTTTTTCGTTTCAGGTCCGAAACAAGATCCGTTACCATTGGAGTATTTGACTGAAGCTACTGGAACAAAAGGTGCAATTGATGTTCAGCTACATGCCACTCTGAAACCTAAAGGAGATAATGAATATCACACAATTTGCAAGACCAATTTGAAATACATGTATTGGTCAATTGCACAACAAGTTGCACATCATACCGTGAATGGGTGCAACTTGAGACCTGGAGATGTTCTAGCAACAGGAACTATATCTGGTCCTACTGAAGATTCTTTTGGTTCACTTCTTGAAGCATCATGGAACAACACGAAATCTCTGCAAGTTGGTTCGCAAACCAGAACCTTCATTGAAGACGGCGATGAGTTAGTCCTTTCTGGATATGCTCAAGGAAACGGCTATAGAATTGGTTTTGGAACATGCTCTGGTACTATTTTACCAGCTAAGTAAATTGGAAATAAAAATTCGAGATTGTGGCTCGGATTGTTTCAACAGTTTTCTGAAGCATCTCTCGATAAAAAAAATGGAAAAGAAGATAGCAGCTAGTGCCAACATAGAGAGTGCGTTTGTCCCAGGTGTTCCAGGTACCCAGAGGAACTATGCTGCTACTACGATTAAAAAGAAGAAGAGCTTTCAGGCCACTTCTGATAAGTCAGCTGAATTGGCATCGTTTGAGACAAAAGCTCAGATCACAGCTGCTCTGATTAAATCCCTATTCTCCCTATCCACTGAGTTCCTTAATGTTCTAATGAAATCGGCATCAAGTGCTGCAACTATTTCCACTGCAGCAGCTGCTGATGCTAACAAGGATCAGTTGATCGATTTCGAGGGTAAGGTTGTGAACTATACAAAAGACCTTTTGCAGAAATTGGCTGATATTCTCTCAACTCTGAAGATTTACAAGGATGATCAGGCCATGTGGGACTCGCTGCTAAGACCGATCAACTCTTTGGTTACAACTACTGTGAACATCAAACCAAGATTCTACGACGAAGAAAAGACTGATTTAAAAGTCTTCATCACTTTAACTAGCCAGAAGTTACAGGATATTGTTAAAAACTTGTTGTCTGAGATCAGACTTGTTGTTGCAACTCAATTATCTCATGTTCACTATGCTGTACTGTCTACCGGAAAGAACACTCTAGAAGTTGACAATGTTGGTTCTGCTAAAGTCTTTAAAACTGTCAAAGTTATCTCTACTCTGAGACGATACTTGTTGAACAAGACTGATTCTGATGTGATCATGAAGGGAAATCTTGCCAAGAAAGTCAAGGGAGATGCTTCACTATCAAAAAATTGGAAAAAGTGTTACTTCAATCTTGATAATGACAAGTTGATGTATGCCGATAAAGAAGCGGACAACAGAACAACAAAGACATTGTTCACTTCATCATTTGTCAAAGTTGAAGATTCATCTGCGGAAAACCAAAAGCCTTTCACTTTTACCATCCATGCTGATTATCCATTGGTTTTATCTGCTAGCACTGAACAAGAGTACAATGACTGGATAATGAAATTGAAGGAAGTGATTCGCAATAATCGCAATATCAAGGCTGATTCTGCTGAGAACAAGAATAAGCAGGTCGAAGTTGACTGGGCAGTTTTTAAAGAATCTGAACTTCGTGATTTATTGAAGTCTTATGATAGAGAAGAAAAGTATTTGACTGAGACCACCAAGATCTTGTATTTGCAGAAGATGACAGAGATCATTCAAAAGCTACAGAAAATTGACCCTTCAAGTAAAGTCTTTGTTCCAGAGATTTCTGCATTAGATTCAAAAAGTCAAGAATACGCTGAGATTCAACAGCGTAGATCAAAGATGCAGCAAATGCCAACCGAAGAAAAGGATTTCCTTGTTGTCGTAAAGAATGACCCCGCTGCGTACCTTGCAGAGATCATTGGATTTGGTATCAATGATTTTAGTATTCAGTGAGTTTAAGGGAAAAATAGAATCGCTTATGTGCAGCTTTGTGATATCATCATGAAACCTGCTCGCGTTGACTCTATCGCTCAATCATCCTTGCAGTTCCTTCTTTTGAAAATGTTTGCACAATCCGCACTAAAAAGCGCTGCTACCAGAAACGCTTTAATGCGTTCTGAGAGATACGGATTCAGCCCATACAAGGCAAAGAATGCATGGGGAAAGTGGAGAGAACAACAAATGTTGGCCGCAATGCCTCCAAATGAACATACCCAGGTAATCCTGTACATTAAAGAAATTGGATATATTCTGTAGATTACCCCTGGCGTAGTGAGAGCTACTTTTATTATTGGAGGAATTGTTGGATTCTCATTCCCTATTGTCTGTAAGTTTTGTAGAGTGGTAAAAGAGGATCAGAGATTAATTGTGTTTAGGGGCATTCAGCAAGAAGCCATAAACGATTAATAAAAGCCGATAGTTCAACTTAATCTATTTATCTTTTAAAGGCTCTGGGGTTTCGCTATTGGCAATCTGTACTTTGATAGTGTGAAGTATGGACGTTCAAGTCCTTCCCATTCTGTGCTATCGGTGCTTATTCCAAGATTATCGATAAATCTCCATTCAACTTGTAATCCCATGTCTTGTAGTTCAATATCAACAATCTCAGAGTAAACTTCATTAAAGAACGGATTCGTTCCACCAAGACCGTTGAAGAAGGTGTAACTACCATCGGGTTTCAGTAAATTCACAACGTGCTCGTGAAACTCTTGCATATCCTTGTAATATTCACCAAAAGTATCAAAGAATATACCATCAAACTGAATGCCATCTTCCAGCAAGTTTGAAATAACATCTTGCCATTTCCCTTCTATCGCGTGAACCTGGACACGATCATCTGTGTTTGAGTCTTTAGACTTTTCATTATACCATCCAAGCTGTTGCATTTTATGAATTACTTGTGGATGAGCTTCAATAATGTAATGTTTGTACTTCCTTTTTGGATTCTTTTTGAACTCTAATAACAAGCATTGGTGTATGTAAGAATCCACTAGGCCAAGACCAAACCCGACATTCAACACGACAAATGCTTCTTCCTCTTCTTCTTCGTCATAGTTGACCATATTATTACAATCTTGATCATGTCCATAATCTTCCAGGATCTTGGAACGACTGACAGGAACATCTTCGTAATCCTTCAATACTTCATCTTCGCAATTGCACATAATTTTAGCATGCAATTTCATTAATGGTCTCTCCCATTTCATCATGACGCCAGCTTTGTTTCCATCAGAAACCAAATCATCATTCTCTGTGTATGTCACGCTGCTCATTAAATAATCACCATAAGACTCTCTTTCTTCTGCTGGAACCAAATTCAGTAGCATTTCGCTTCTGACTGCTTCTTCCAATAGGAATTCGTGTATCTCATCATATCCCTGACTCTTTGCCAGTTCAGCTGGTGTTTTCCGGTCATTATTCAAAGCGTTCCATGGATGACCAGCCCTAATGAGCATTTCACAAACTGCTCGCAGACCTCTGGAGGCAGCCAAATGTAACGGTGACATTCCTTGTCCATCAACGTGCCAAGTGTATTCATTAGAAGCAGCAACGTTCAACAGACTCTCAATAGCTTTCAAGTTGATATCGCTCTCTTCCTGAGCATTTAAACGCGATATTGCATCATAAAGTCTCTTGGAGAAGGCTACATCTTCTGATACTTTTGCATCAGATTGCTGTTGAACATTAATACGATCAGAAGTCATCAATATTACAAAGATAGAGATATGCTCCGTTCGAAACACATCGTTATCGAGCTCTTGTTAAATTCCTCGAAGCAACTTTGATATCGAATATGTCACAGGAACTTGAACAATCTGATTCAACATCTGGAGCATCATCACCAACACAGTACCAGCCGAGATACTTTCAAAGTGTTTACATAAATGGGATGCAAGATCAAAGTTTGCAAATGGAACGCATAATTGGTTTGTTGTACGAAATTCGTGGTGATATTGATGCACTGAAACGTTCACTGCAACACCCTGTGGACAGATTGTACTCTGCACAATAAAAATCTGGTTTATTTTGTAGCTTTAGCTTCAATTGTAAACTCGCTCAAAGTCTTGCCCTCATACAACATGCCACAACTGACTTTCTGACCATTATGCACAGGACCGACACCAGAAGGAGTTCCAGTCAAAATAACGTCTCCTTCTTCCAAAGTCATAATACGGCTAATGTAACTGATTAACCAGTCTACTTTGAAAATCATGTCTTTCGTGTTACCCTTCTGTCGCAACTCTCCGTCAACTTTGCACCATAAATCAACATTGGAAGGATCTTTAATCTTATTTGAAGGTATCATATCGGATATTGGCAAGAATGTATCGTAGCCTTTCGCTATGGCCCACGGTTCGCCCTTAGAAGATGCAAGTTTCTGCATACGTCTTTCGGTCATGTCCAAAGCTAACGCATAACCAGCAACGTGGTCCATTGCCTTATCTTTTGATATACGGGATCCCTTCCTGCCAATAACAAGAGCGAGTTCCACTAAGAATTAAAACATTTAACTTAAACTCAAACTTCTCTAAATACCTTCATGCTGAACGTCTACAGAACCTGAAGGTAACAGAATCTTCCCAGGTGGTTGAACAAAAGACGATGGAGGTTTAAGAAATATAACAGGTTCCGTCATCGATGCAGTGTTGCCCAACTCCTTTGCATGGGCTCTACACATTTAAAGGTATTCTTTAATGACCGAAAGGTTACAAGTAATTCCTTCCAACTCCGACAACTTTACGACAAGATTTTAGGAAGCTCATTTTTCGCTTTTAAGGGATGGATTTCGTAATGAATGCGTTTTGCGGCGCTCGTCAGTCGCCATGTGGTTTCTGTGTCGCCTTTTTTACGGAAATATTCTCAGAATGATTGCGACACGACAATTGAATTGCCTTTCAAGGGCTTCGTCGTTGGTTTCTGTGCTGTTGGTGGTGGTGCTCTTCTTAAGTTGTGCTCCTGGTGTTTCTGCTCTGAGTGAGCAATGCGAAAATGATATTATGGTATTGAGTGCTCCAGAAGCAAAGGCAACAATGTTTCAAGCGTTGGATGCGTGGGGAAAACCTGTTGGCGTATTTCAGGGTACTTTTACTTCTCTTGGTGATATGTTCCAGTGCAGATCTGTTCAGGAGTTCCAGAATGTCTCCTTCTCTTTTGTGTTGCTTAATGGCTTGCTGATTATGAAGAATGAAGATCAAGTGATCAAATTACCGAGTCAATTGGGTACGTGTTTACCTTCTGCATGCTCGCAAGACGTTGCTGATGTAACTGAGCTTATGGATATTGTTGTTTCTTTGATCAAGGGTGCTTTGGAGCCAAAGGATAATGCTTTCTTGGGAGGTATTGCTGACAATTTGAGATCCAGTTTTACCACTGCTGCTGCTTCCGCTGCTGCTGCAAATTATCTTGAAGAATCTGAGAGTGAAGATAATTTCCTTTACCAGGTCATAAAAGCATGGCCACACAAGGAGTATGCTTGGGATACAAAAGCTGTCGTCATGATTGTTATTTGGACCGTAATTGCTCTTTTGGTTCTAACTGCTACAGCTCTTGACTATTTGAAAAAGACCAAAAAGGCAAAGTTAGAAGACTCTCTGGAAGACATGCAAAGTGCTGCGTCTTCTGCTACTGAAGGTCAAGATAATCACGTACTGAATGTGAAAGAAGAAGCTTCACCATTATTGTATGAGACACTAAATGAAGGAAAGCAAAGACTTCTTGCAGCTCAAGAAAGCAAAACTACTATTCTCGGCCACTTCTCTTTGTATGAGACTATTAAGGATCTATGTGATGTTAAAGTCAAGAGGCATGCTGAACTATCGATTTTGAATGTTTTTCGTGTGGTTTCGATCTGGTGGGTTGTTTTTGGTCATACAATGTCCAACAGTATAGAATGGACTGTTATTGACTTGAAGGAAACCATTGAAATTCTCAAAAAATCATCCATTATGGTATTCGCGAATGCACATTTGTCTGTTGAAACGTTCTTCTTCTTGAGTTGCTTTCTTTGTGCTTATCTGATGCTCAGTAGTGAGAAATCAATTAAGCATTTCAATTACTTCAAGTATTTGGCATTCAGATACATCAGGTTGATGCCTTTGACCTTGTTGGTTATGTTCTCATATTGGGCTTTTTACAAATATACAATGAATGGTCCTACTTCGGCAAACAAGTTAGAACCACTTGAAGAGAATTGTGCCAAGTACTGGTGGACTCAATTGATTCTGATTAATAATTTCCATCCTGTTTTGATGCAGAATGAATGTATGCCATGGGGCTGGTATTTGGCCGCTGATTTCCAGTTATACATGATTGCACCTCTTTTCATTTTACCTCTTGCTTACAAGAAATGGCGTAATTTCGCGTTTGTTTGGATTGCATTGGCTTATGTTGGGTTTGCTGTACAAACAATTGTTGTTTCTTACCTAAAAGATGTTCCTGCTCTCGCTTCACCTAGAAGTTTGGACTTATTCTGGAATGTTAGACAAGAGTTGGATACATTCTTGGTTACCTTTTACGATAAGCCTTATAATCACATTGTCACGCTGATTGTCGCAACTGTTTCAGCATATCTTTGCGTCGAGCACAAGAAATCAATCAGCTCAAAGGATCTCCCAAGGAGAATGGGAAGACTTCAAGTACTAGCTGTGCAGTTATTTGGTGCTGCCTTGTTACTGATAACCTTCTATGTTCCATTTGATTTCATTGGAAAAATCACTTGGTGGCCTCGTATTGGAAATGCATTTTGGAATCACTTTTCTAGACTGATGTGGTCTGTTGGTTTAGCTTGCACAATCTATCCAACTGTTGTAAATCCGAAGCAAACCGTTCTCTTCTCTGGTTTGGCAAATTGGAAAGGATGGCTCATTCTAACAAAATTAACTTTCCCAGTGTACTTGGCTCACTGCGTTGTAATTAATGTTGTCTGGGGAAACACGCAAAGAGAAACGCCATTTACATGGATTAGTCTTGTTCATGATCTTGGAGGTGTGCTGTTCTGGTCTTACCTTTTCGGTGCAGTATTATACCTTACTGTTGAGGCGCCAATTAACGCATTAAGTAAGCGCTTCTTGAGGTAGATTTAGTAATAGACCAGTAAGGATTTTGATGAAGATCTTTGTTATTTGTCAAGTATGCACCAATAGCGGCGCATCATGTAGAGACTCGATTTGATTGGACCAAAAATTAAACCATTGAGCAGCAAGTATATGCTGTTTAAAATGCAGTCAAACCAAATCCATATTTTATCAAACTAATGACAAAGCTTTCAAGTGTTATCGTTTGCGTGGCTACACTTATTGTTTCAAGCTTGTGCAAGCCACAGTATCACGACTTGTCACATCTTCCACATAATTTACACGAGTTTGAGTTGAACCATATGAAACTCGACCACAACATGGATCCTGATAGTTTTGATGATGTTTCCTTCTTCAAATGGCATGATATTGATTCTGATGGTTACTTGGATAGAAGAGAACTTGAAATGATGTATCACGGAATGGATGATGAAGAACATATGACTTCAAAGGAAAAGTATGAAATGCGTTTGGTAATTGATCAAGTTATTGCTGAAGCTGATAAAAATCACGATGGCTTAGTTTCTCTGCAAGAATTCCTTAAAACGCTCGAGGAAGAAGACCAATACGAACACTATGATGATCACGATCATGATCACCACCATTACGACTATGATCACCACGACAACAGTCATAACCATTATTACAAAGAGAATCCACAGGCAAAGGTAGAAAAGTTTGAGCATGCACACGAGAATCATCACAAAGTTTATGAGTATCCACAAACATTAGGGGACAGACTGCTTATGTTTCAAGCTGATCTTCTAGCTGACAATCCTGCAAGATTTATGGCAAGCTATCCACCGGCAGCTGCACCTTCTTCAGCAACGCCTATGCTTAAAGCGGAACCACAAAACATTCCGTCAAAATACAGAACGTAAGAAATCTATTTCCTTAAATTTAGTTCAGCTCTTTGGGCAGCAAATAAACTTCTTCGTAAATCAGGAGATGGTTTCTTAACGTGCATAAAATTACAAAATCCTCCGCGTGTGCATTCGTTAGTTTCGTGCTGTCGACAATTTGCTTCCCTGAAATCCGTAACTGGACTTAATTCACAGTACAAAGGCCTTCCAGCGTAGAATCGATTATTCAAATCCTCACAGGCCTTCTGCGCATACTTTTCTGATCTAAGTCACAATAAGTTCTCTGTCACTGAACGCATAACCTACCTGAATCGAACGTAAATGTTTCCTATTAAATGATCTCCAACATTCTCACAAACCAGAAGCTCATCGATCTCGCCGTACTTCAGAGATAACTCAATAAAAAAATCCTCGTAGAATCTGTCAAAGTGTTCCTGTAGTTCCTCTCTCGTCATTACGCAGCTTGGATCGTGTCCAGGATTGTTGTAGACATTAGGCAAAAGAATCGTCTGGGAAAAAGTGGGCTTCACATGTTTACGGGAGCACATATCGCCGTGTCTGCAGGCGCCTATTTTGAAGTAAAAGGAACAATTCACTTTGTCCTTTTCTGTTCCGTATAAACTCGCCAAGATCGTCGCCATTTACGTTAATGAATTTGTGAAAAGAAAAATGTGATTTGAGTTTGAGGGATTATGAGGAGATACGCGAAAGAATTTATTAATTCAATTGAGAAAAGTATCTTTATGATTGATATTTCACTCCTGTCAGCTGTTCAGAGACTTCCCATAGTTTCTTGGCTGTCTCCTGATCATTAGCAGCTGGTGCTTCTTGTGCTAGACCAGGATAACCCCAAATTTCATAGAAGCCGTCAGGTCCATAGTAGCCACCCTTTTCGACTTCCTCGGAAACAGCAGCATAGATTTGAGACAAAGCGCCCTTCTCCAAACGCATACCAAAGCATGCATTCAAAGGATTGATGAACCATTGAGGCATAGCTGGCCCTGAGGATTGCAAGTTTGTCGCAGTGTAACCAGGGTGTGCGCCAACAGAAATGACATTCGTGATACCTTTCTTATCAAACAGTCTTTGCAACTCCTTTGTGAAAAGCAAATTAGCAAGCTTTGAGGCAGCATATGCATCATAAGGCTTGTAGCTATTCTTGAATTGTAAATCATCAAAGTTGATCTTTCCAGGTTTGTGATAAATGCTTGAGACAGTGACAACACGTGCCTTCTTCGACTTCAATAAAAGTGGCAACAACAAACCAGTTAGAGCGAAATGGCCCAAGCTACAATTATCAAATTGCATTAACAGTGATAAGAACTTACTGGTTTGTGCCAAACTGTAACTCAAAGCCATCCTTAGTCTCTTTTCGTTCAGGCACACCCATAACACCAGCATTGTTAATCAATAGGTCGATATGATCCCATTTGCTCTTCACCAGTGCAGCAAATTCTTTAACTGATTTCAAACTGCTCAAATCCAAAGACCCTTCCGTTAGGAAATCACCGTTTGGAACTTCTTTCAATAGTTGATCGAGTGCAGCTTTGGCTTTTTCTTGATCTCTTGTAGCCAGCCATACTTTAGCGCCCTTCTTTGCCAATTCCAATGAAGTTTGATATCCCAAGCCGCTGTTTGCGCCAGTGACTAATACGTGGCTACCCTTTAGTTCCGGAATCTGATCTGTGCTGAATTTTGTCATTGATAGGATGATGTAATCAGCGTCATTGTTTCAACTCTGAAATTCAAAAGATTTAGTCTCATTCAGAAAAGATCGTGTTGTTCTCGTCTTTATGGAGCTAATGGACGTGTTACCGCGCGATCTATTACTATTATGAGGGTCAGAAACGAGATCAGAATACCTGATGCGGCACTTGGAGTTTTCAATCGCGTATACACATA
>JALGPX010000099.1:17516-42381 GCA_023515795.1 Amoeboaphelidium occidentale | reverse complement strand
CGATTTCCAAACTTTCAGTGGATCAGCCGCGCATTCTTCTTTGTTCTTGTAACCAAATTTCTTCAGGCCGACGGAGGAAAGAAGATCAACCAATATTGTACTGTCAATTGGAATATGCATCAGATGATGAGAAGCTTGGGGAAATAAATTAAATAATCGCAGGGAGCGGCCCTTGATTTTGCTTGTTCTTCTTTGCTCAGCTTCAGACAGACAATATTCGCCTGACACGACTAATAGATTATAGAACGGATTGATATAAGACCACCAAGTTTTTTTGATTGTTTCTGATCCAGCGGTTTTAAATTCCATGATATTCAGCATTCTATCCCAAACTGTTACGACTTTGGAGAGGAGAGTTCTCTGATCTTCTTGTAAATCTCCAGATGATTTACAATGATCGTTGAATTTTAACGCATCAACGGGGAACTGTATAAGATTGTTATGATATTCTTCTCTACACAACTGTTTAAGGAGGTATGATTCGATTCTCTTAAATGATTTTGCGTTCACATCCTCACTGATAGATTGCTTCAAATAAAATCACAGGACCTGCTTCAAATATCTTCTCATGTTCAAAGAATAATGCACCATGCAGTTTGTCCCATACATTTTCGCAACTGTCGCAATCATATGCGACAGACCGGATCCGTCGCAAAAAGACTTTTCTCCTCTTGCGGCACTATAGAACCCCGAGACGTACCTATTAACGCTTTCGGTGGCGACTGTCTTTGGAACTCTATGAGAATTTTCATTCGCAAATTGTACAGCCTGGAAAAATTGTGATAATATGCCATCGCTAAACCTAATATCGGGGATGTTACCANAGACCGGATCCGTCGCAAAAAGACTTTTCTCCTCTTGCGGCACTATAGAACTCCGAGACGTACCTATTAACGCTTTCAGTGGCGACTGTATTTGGAACTCTATAAGAATTTTCATTCGCAAATTGTACAGCCTGGAAAAATTGTGATAATATGCCATCGCTAAACCTAATATCGGGGATGTTACCACCATGTTCCAAAATCCAAATCAAGTATCCTTGAAGCAATTTAGTAGTTTCACAATAAATTTCTGCCATCCGATATACAGCATCTTGTATAACGTTATGCAGCAGCTGCTTTTGCTCTGGTTCCAACTTTCGATTATACAGAGTATTCAAGCCTAACTTTACTGTACATTCAGATTCTTCTTGATCATGTTCTTTGTATCTATCTGCGAAGTTTCCTTGATACTTGGGACACTTTTTGCTTGACTTCCGCTGGTGATCAGTCCCCCCGCAGGATGGACACTTCTTTACGGAATTCTCATTATCAGCAGATTGATCGTTTGCGGCTACAAAAGGAGATGCATTTGCTGAGACAGGGTCGATTACTGAATTATATTTTAGCTTCTTGTTGAATGGGCACGTAGAGTGGGAGATGTTCAAATGAGTTGTATATCCGCATTTACATTGAGTTCTCCTCTTGCGTTTTGATGCGGATGAAGAGACACCAACAACATCATCGCCAGTGGATATCACATCTACAGCTGAAGCAGCCGTTCTTTGAACCGGTTCCATTTCAATCTCCACAATATTAGTCGGTTGATCCGTGGTGTCAAGATCCATAGGAAAGGCTTGATCTACATGGGGATTGCTTTCACTGTGATCTTGGCTAGCATCAGGTGGAATGTGCATTTGATGAGAATTTTCGAAAAGAAAGTGGACCCAATAGAGAAAGAATGATAAAGAGAAGTGAACATTATTGCAAAAACGCGGCGATCCTGACGGTTGTTATGGGAACAGTGTCTTTAGTCATATTCATATTTGTTCTAATCAACGAGCAAGGGATGAATTCCCACTGCCTGGCAATCCACGCAAATTGTTCTTTCTGCATGTTTATAAACATACAGGAGACGGAAAGGTTGCTTTATGGACTACCGGTGCAAATCCTAAGGCGAGGGTCACATTTGGGTCGCCAAGTTCTTCATTGATGACGATCTTGCTCAAGAAAAATACATGGCAGAAAATGAACAGAAGATGTGGAAGGAATTATGGGAAGTAGACACAATTGTAGTTTCTATGCTTAAACGATATGCCATGATGATGCCGTTCGTATTTCATATTCGTCGATATCCTAATGAGTTACGATTCTGTCCAATGTCAACTTGGGAGTCTCGCTGACAATCTACAAGTGATAATATCCCTCCTTTTTTGACGTTTCAGTAATGAAAGAGGATTCTGTACTTGAGAACGATGAATCAAAAAGCTTGTTGAGTGATCCACTGAAAGTTGCTAGAATAGCTTTACATCGAATGATAATTGAGTGCGGTTGGAAGCAGGAAGATAGAAAGGTGAAATGGGATCATATCGGCTTACTTCCATCAGAGATTAAGAACGGCTGGACTCTTCAGCCTGTAATGCTTGACCTGGCAAGAGTGTCCAAGATTCCTAATGACGAGAACAGAGAAGAAATATTTCAGAATCATTTAAAAATCCTGAAAGATTTAATACCAAAGAAAAAATCTAATGAACAAAAGCTCAATGCGCAAAGGGAGAGATACATTAAAGATCTGCAGTGAAAACCAACTATATTATACCTTGCCCCCTCAGATAATCATGCAAACTATGATACAGTTCAAGTTGATCATTGGGATTCAGTCCGTCCACTATTGAACCTAGTAACATGTCGACTGTAATTGGCTCATACATCTTAAAATTAGTGAAGATCAAAGTGTCATAAAATACCTTGATGAATGTTGTGTAATACATGTAACTAAAGACTCCCATTATCAGTTGGCAATCCATTCTGTCTGTTATACCTCCGTGTCCACTAAACTCCATTAAATGGTTTCAGTATAACACTTACGGAATAGATACTCCAAAGTCCTTCATTTTAAAGGCTCTCTTGAAGCCACTAGCAAAGAATCCCCCAAAAGGTGCGATAATAGATGCAAAGACAGCCATGGCCAAAGCATGCCAGATAACAGTAGGAATCATCACATGTTTCATTTCTCCCAAACCAACGTGGCGAGCTAAACTTCGAAGTGCTGGTGATAATTGATACGCCACTGGAATAAAAGCAGGATTTGTAGGGCACTCAACTTGACTCCAGATATTTGTGTGAAGATCTTTGACAGGGCATGTAAGATAAGGATACTTAATGAATATCCTCGTAAATATGACAGAAAACACAAGCGTACAAAAGAATCCAAATAGAAATCCTTCCTATAAAACATTAAAAGCTTCAGCAACACTAAAATATTACCCAGGTTTTCTTTGGTGACAGCTTGATCAAACGAGTCTTACCAAAAAAGAAACCACCAACATAAGCCATGATATCATTAGTTACAACCAGTAATACCGGAAGCAAGAACCATATCAGACCTTCAAAAATACTCGATATAATAAAATGGGACTGAAGCACAACAACCAAAAGCGTCATGTGTGTCCAAAAGAATTGCAGAAACTGGAACTTGTAGTGACCCTTCTTTAAGTTCATGACAAAATATATCAAAAGCACGCAATATAGTATAAAGGATACAAATCTGTGATGTGTTGCAAGAGGTTGCAGAAATGCATCAACTGTAACGCTCCTCTGGAAGTGTGTAAACATTGTCTCCCCATACAAATAATAGTTAGTAACTAATAGGAAGAACCAATTAAGCGCACGAAACCACGGAAGCTTCTTTTCTTTGTTTGGAACGTGTGCAATAGCAATGACTTCCCTGAAGACAAGAATCTGTACGCCCAACACCAAAAGTGAAACAGCAAATGGGCCATAAGCAAGTACTAAAAAGAAACCGCCCAGCATTAACCAAGTCCATACAAATCGCACAGTAAAATCCCTGATACGCTTCGAAGATGGTAGTTCTGTTAATAGTGGCGTGGCAAGTGCCGCAGCTAATTGTGGGTCGTTGCTACCATTCGCTGAAGGATGACCATTTAAAGTCCCTGTTGAGGCCTTCTGCGTAGAATCAGCCAAAGCATGAGCAGGGGCAGCCCCATGCTCTTCTTCTTCCATCTCTTCCTCATCAGTCTTTACAAAGAAAGGCGACTGTTCCGAAGCATTAGCATTGTTGTTGCCTTTAGCTTTTCGTCTTCTCGCTGCAACTTTACGGGGACTTCGCCTCACATTGTCCCCAGCTGTAGATTCATCTTCTGTAGTAGTCGCCATAGAAAATCCCTGAAAACTCTTTGACGAATTCCGTTGCATTAGAATCTATTTGAAAACGCCGGATCGTTCTATCTCGACAAACTCAAATCGCTGTTTCAAACCCGTAGGAAGCAAGTAGAAGTTTTACGAAGGAAATTGGCTTCCGGTCCATATGAATGCGTGATATGCTATGAGCTTAAGGCCTTGCGTAAATGCGATAGCACAATTTCTTCTTGATCGCAATGCAAGTTGCTACAACGGAAATCATTCAGATAATCCATCAATTCTTAACGGAAAATGGCTTTAATAATACTGCTGATGCTCTGCTTAATGAATTCGGCTCCCCTTTAATCACTACGGCGCAGCACTCCGTCGAGGAAGTTCAGTATGCGATACGTTCTGGAAACTTAGCGGATAGCTTGAAAGGACTCTCTTTACTTAACATTTCTACGGAAAACAAGATTCCATATTACTTGCACATAATTAAGGAATTAGTTCTGCTTCATGAACCGGAAGCTGCGTCTACAGTCTTGAGGCAAACGGATCCAATGGAGCATTGGCGATCAACTTCTGAGAATGAATACACTGCCATGGAGGAAATGCTTTCGAGATTGTCTGTTGGGGTGGCAGCTACTGAGAACGAATTATTCCCTGAAGGCCTGGAGCATTATCGTAACGCTTTGGCCGAGAAATTAACAACTTTGGTGACAAACGCGCCCTCAGGACGACTGCTTCAAATTATAAATGACGCTTTAAAGTGGAAACAACACAAGGGCGTGTTAGATGAAAGTTTTGTGAACAAAGAAAACCAAGAATTCCGCTATGATCTATTCCTTGACACTGTCTTTAAAGAGCAGCCTTTACACAAGAAGGCTAGAAACGATGGCTTACCTCGCAAGATTCTCTCAAAGATCGATATGACAAAGAAGAGCCATGCTGAATCTGGTTGCTTTAGCCCTGATGGTAACTATTTTGTTACCGGAAGCATAGATGGTTTCATCGAAGTATGGAATTACAATTCCGGAAAACTTTCTGCTGATTTTGAGTATCAAAGGGAAAGGAAATTTATGTCGTGCGATACTGCAGTGCTTTCACTTTGTTTTTCAAAGAATGGAAGTCTGTTAGCGGCTGGAACCCAAAGTGGACAAATCAAGTTGTTTACATTTTTGACAGGCAAGACTGTGAAGATCATAGAAAAGGCTCAAAGTAAAGGAGTTATTTCCGTTACGTTTCTTAATGATATGTCTGGAGTTATTTGCGGTGGTTTCGATGGAAGTATTAAATTATTCGGTTTAAAGTCGGGACGAGTTTTGAAGGAATTTTACGGACATACTTCTTATGTTAGCTCTCTTCAATTTAATGAAGCTGGTAATGCTTTGATTTCTGCAAGTGGTGATGGCTCTGTCAGGATCTGGAACACAAAAACATGCTCTTGTGTCCACAAAATTAGACTGGATGAAAACGAAACAAATCTTCCGCCTGTATTGTCTATTTGTTTTGTACCTGGATTCCCGTCTATTGTAGCAACTGCGACTGCTAGAGGTATTTATCTTGTTGATATTAGTACAGGAAAGACTGTTTCTTCGATGAACTTGCCGAGAGAAATAATAGGGTTTGCTGTCTCTGAACGAGGCTTATTGTTTGCAGTTACTGATGACTATCAACTATACTCTTTTATAAAAAGAAAAGAGTTGTTTACATATGATCAGAAGATGCTAGTGACAATTCATGAAACAGAAATGATCGCATTTGCATCAAACCCAAAGTCAAGCATTCTTGCCTCTTTCCACGAGGATGGTATGCTCGTATTCTATTCATCATAAATTTGGATTAATCGAGATAAATTCGGTTTATTTTAGGCTTTTACTTGTCTTTTTGCATTGTAGTCATCCATTTCCATGTCAAGCTCTTCCTGCGACTTCTGCGGAACTGTTCTCCAATTAGGAACACCTTCTTCTCTTATTCTGTAACCTAACTTTTCTTGTTCATCTTGTTGCATTTCATCTTCTGATGCGCTGAACTCGTGTGGAAGCCTTGATCTGTACTTGTCCATCTGATTGTCAAGTTCATCTTTAGTTCTTGGCTTTCTAGGCCTATAAGATCTCTTCTTTGGATAAGGTCTATCAGGCCCCAACGGTGGTATATAATCCAATATTATGTTTGGCTCGCCGTAAACATACTGACGATCACCATCACGGAAACCGTAACAAGCCTGTTCATAGTAAAACTTTTCTTCGACGTGGCCATTCACATCGTTCTCATCACAGTCATCGCCAACATTGTACTGATGGAATGCCTTGTAACATTCCTCGTGTGGATAAGTCAGTCGTTGGAGAATGTTCTTGGTTCTGATTGTTTTCTTGTCTGCACCTCCGTCAATGACCATGCCATCAGTAGAATCATACATTCCTTCTTCGTTCTCGCTGAAATCTGTCTTAGCCCAGTAAACTTTGTTCTTGTAACTAGTTTCATAATGATTCTCTTGAGCATTTAAAGATCTGGATCGATTCTTTAGACCTCTGGAGTTTCTAATGCGCCTTTCTTCTTCGTCAGAGCTTGAGACTTCAATGTCAGAGTCGCTAAGTTTCTTTTTGCCTCTTTTCACGGGCTCTGGTGGTATAAATTTAAAGATGGAATGCATTGGCATCGCAAGTTGTCTGTACCAAAACGGTGCGCCACTTTGAAACGAGACTTTGTGGCTGTCTGAAATACACAAAAACATTGTTTCAACACCTCTTCGAAACTTATACGTCTATTTAGATCGCATTTTATCAAGTTCAGCTTCTACCGCACCTCTTTTGACACTTGAGGGTGAAGTACCAGAAGCTCCACCCTTCTTGTTCAATAGGGATTGAAAGAATGATGCCAAGACTTGATTTTGAGATCCATCTTGAGACTGCGCAGACGGCGGTACAGGCGAAGTTGAGGTTGAACTTGCAGTACCAACGCCCGCAAGAACTTCTTTCGACGCAGATTGATTAATGTTTGATACTCCTCCGATGCTCACAAGAATCTGATGCTGTTTCTCTAGAAATTGTTGTTCATCTTCAGCTTGAATTACAGGAATGTTTTCTTTTCCATGTTCATTAGTGTTATGTTTCCTATTCTTGAAAACTTCAGCATAAAAATCTGCAACGGAAGCCCAATTAGCAACATCAGGATACTGCCCTAATTGAAACCGTTTACAATCGAATGATCGTAATACATTAATCTTTCCCCATGAGTCCCATCCGAACGGAACGAATAAAAGATCCTTCTCGACAACATTCGGCTTGAATGCTGTCTCCATATCTTGCGGTTTAATATTGAACAGAGAGTATAAAAGATAATGATGGAGTTTCTCTGTGTTCTCTGGTTTAAAGGTATTTGTGTATAGCAAAGACGCACCGTACTGTAAACAAAGAGTCCTTAGAAGTTGTTGGATCTGATCAGACTTTTCCTCATTTAAAACACCATCCTTCTCAAGCGAGTGAACAGTATCAGACTTGTGACATACAATAAACAGCTTCATTCCGGTATTCCTAGTCAGATCTCCCTGTAAAAGTTCTCCAGGAGATGTTTCCTTTGAAGCGTCTGATTCCCCTGCGTGAGACCAAAGATGGCGCAAAGCATTCTGTCTGTCTACCAAATCGTCTTTTTCGGATTGTGCAGAGATACAGTTCTCCAGTGCTTCAAGCCAGAATTTCAATTCATTAATAAACTCCTCAGGCTTCTGCCAGTCCAGTACGATAATGCTTGCATCCAGCGACGGCACCAACCACTTTTGCCCCATTAAATCTTTAAACTCTCTACTTATCATATACATTCCCATTCTACCCAACACTTCGTTATCATCCACAACATCGTAAGCTGAGAAATCAACAGCGACCAGCTTCTGTGCAGTCTCTATTGCTTTTAAATGCTTTCCGAAAGTGGCCCTCAAGAGGGACTTTTTGCCGCTTTGAATACTTCCTATAAAAAGATAAGAGGGCACTCATAAGATTTAAGAGGTACCAAATACAGCTACAGTTCTCGATGGCAGTGAAGACTGTTGTTGTTTAGCGAGCCAGCTTTGCCACAAGTTTTCGGAAGTCATGTCGAAGTCAAAACAGGCTGATAAGAGATTTGTATTTATTGAAACTTAAAACTTTCTTAAATGCTAATGGCCGTGCTTTGCAGTGTCGTGTGTTACGGCTTAGAGAGACACAAAGCTTAAACGTGAACAATAATCGATCAAAGCTCAAGGCACGCGGCTTACTTCAGTCAGGGCGCTCAGCTTCTATTTCTACCTATTGAAACTTTCTGTGGGTCCTCAGCTTCCGTTGATATTTCCAGTAAACTTTAAGCTCTGGATCGCAATCCTTTTCTCTCGCTCGAGAATTGTCCGATGCAACAGAACTTCATGACATACTCAAATCATCATTCGCAGCAGCAGCAGCAACAACACTCCATAAATTCCAACAATGCAGCCTCATCATCTTCGTCATCTTCTAATCCTCCACAGAGCCGTGGGAATCTTCATTTCGGAGTTACTGGAGCTGTGGACATTGCTGAGCCGACACCGGAAGATTTGAAGCAGACCGATTTGCTTTTGAGCACCCTACGCGAAATGAATGTATTTGAGTCGGAGGAAGAGAGCCGTCGAAGGTATTTTGCGCTTATGAAATGTTTTACTTGTGGGAATTTTCTGTAGAGAAATTGTGCTGGCAAGGTTGAATACGATGGTGAAGGACTTTGTGCGCACTGTGAGTTTGGCCAGGAATTTGCCTGAAGCTGTGGCAAATGAGGCTGGAGGAAAGATTTTTACTTTTGGTTCTTATAGACTCGGAGTGCATGGCGCAGGTATTGTTTTTCTTCTTTAGCAAGATTTGTTTAATTACTAAAAGGTGCTGATATCGATACACTTTGCGTTGTGCCAAAGTACGTTCAAAGGGAAGATTTCTTTTCAACATTTCATGAGGTGCTAAAGAATACAAAGGAAATCACTGAGATCACAGCTGTTCCTGATGCTTATGTCCCCGTGATCAAAATGTTGTTTGATATGATTCCTATTGATTTAGTTTTCGCCCGGTTGGGTTTGTCTTCTGTTCCAGACTCATTGGAACTGCGTGATGATAAATTGCTAATGAATTTGGATGAGAGGGATGTTAGATCGCTTAATGGTTCTCGGGTCACTGATGAAATTCTGCGACTTGTTCCGAACATTCCTACATTCAGGTTAGCTCTTCGCTGTATAAAGTTATGGGCAAAACGAAGAGGAATCTACTCTAACGTTATGGGATTTCTTGGTGGTGTAGCATGGGCTATGTTGGTTGCGAGGGTTTGTCAGTTGTATCCGAATTATACTGCGTCTGCGGTAGTATGCAAATTCTTTAGGATTATTGGCAGATGGCCTTGGCCACAACCTGTATTGTTAAAGAATATCGAGGATGGTCCATTGCAAGTTCGTGTTTGGAATCCAAAGATATATCCTGGAGATCGTGCTCACAGGATGCCCATCATCACACCGGCTTATCCGTCCATGTGTGCAACGCACAATGTCACAGCTTCCACACTAAAGATTATGACTGATGAGTTAATGGAATCAGCTGCTTTGTGTGAGCAAATAATGAACAATGAGAGGCCATGGAGAGATCTTTTCCGAAAACTTGATTTCTTTTTGAAATACAAATATTATTTACAAGTAATTGTGTCTTCGGACTCTTTAGATACTCAGAGAAAATGGTAAAACATTTTATAATTTATGAGGTTGATTAACTGTTAGGGCTGCTATGGTTGAATCGAGACTGAGACATTTCGTCTTGAAACTGGAAGTTGTTGAGAATTTAGGCCTTGCTCATCCTTTTACGAAAGCTTTTGAAAAGACTGTTCATTGCAAGTCTGACCATGAAGCAATGGAAGCTGGCAGAGGAATATTCTATGATGACAAAGCAAAAGACCCGAATGGTAAAACAGAGGAACTTAATGAAGGCGAAGAGCCTTACAAAACGGTACATACTACTACGTTTTATATAGGATTACATGTCCCTCGTGCCAGTGCTGGTGAACAGGGAGATGCTGGTAAGAATAGGAAACTGGACATTACATGGCCAACCAGTGAATTTACAAAAATTTGCAAGTCATGGGAACTTTATGATCAAGAGACTATGGGAATCTGTGTCAAGTATCTAAAACGGTTTGCTCCTTCTTTTCTGGTGTTAACTTGTTTAGTGGATGTGTTCCAGACGATGTTTATGAGGAAGGCCAACAACGACCACCAAAAAAGGAAAAGAAGTCAGCTCAGACAAACAATACAGACGGTTCTTCTAGACCGGATAATCAAAGTAATGCTTTGGCTCCATCTAACGATCACCCTTTTAAGAAGAGGAGGAGCGGTAGGAAAGACGATCCCGACAATGCCGAAAGCGAAGTCGGGGATGGAAGTACTGAAGACTTGACTCGTGGTGCGGGCCCTCAAAACGATGAAAAAGATGATCAAATGGCACAGTAATGGATTTAAATACTTAATTACAATTAAAAACCGTCTTTTAGAAGTCTTTCATTTCTTCTTTTGAGTTCGTTTTGACTTCCATGACGATTTCATCTCATCCGTGTAAGTTAATGACTGCAGATCAAGGTACTCTTGGAGTCTCTTTTTTGTAAGCTTAATTCCATTTCCTTCTAGTTTCTCTTTAATTTGATTAATTTCGATCTGCTCATACATGAGAATCTTTTCATAAGTATCCTTATCATTCTTCAAGATCTCTGTAATCTTTAAATCAAGATCGTCGTCTTGGTTTTCAATAGAGAGCATATTCATATCTTCTAAATCCATTGAGGACACTATTTCAGACTTTGCAACTTCTTTCTTAAATTTCAAAACCTTTGCAGGCTTCTGTGTAGTTTTAGTCAAAGGCTTTTTCTTGGATAGTTTAGAAAGCTTCATTCCAAAGCTTTGTAGGCTTTTGTTAAATGATAAGTAAAGTTCTTCAAAGAGTAAACTTATTGCTTCAATGTTATTTTCATCGTCCATGTCTAATTCGATCTCTCTAAATTGCTCTTCGAATGGCTAAATTCAGTAACAATACACGAAAATTACCTCTAAATTTTCCTTTAAATGGTCTACAATGCTTGACAAAAACTTTTCACCTTTTCCTTCTTTCAGCTTGGCAACATCCCACAAAAATCGTTTGCCATTTGTTGTTCGTATTTGAGATTTTGCTTGAGATCGTTTCTTAGCAGGACTCTGCTCAGAAGCGATTAAGATTTCCGCGATATTCCCTGAAGCGAGCATTTGAGCTTCTTCTGCTGGCAGTACGGCACACATCTCTTCGGAATTCCTCTTTTTTAATTTTGTCTTTGCAGGAGCATCTGAAGCAGATAACGCTAAAGCCAACTGTAAATCGGGATCCTTCTTATCTGCGTTATTTTTGAGTGAAACACTATTCCGCTTAATAATAGAAGTTGCAGCAAAGTCATCATCACTTGAGTACTGCATAACCTCATCAAAACGAAGCGTTTCTTTGGCCTTCGCAACCAGTTTCAGCTGTTTTGTCTTCTGCTTCACACACGATATTTTCCCTGATATCTCAGCTTCCGATATAAGTTGACCATTTTCTCTCATACCTTGTAAATCCGATATTACCTGAGCGATATCGACCTTGTTCTTCTTTGTGCATTGCTTCATGTGAACCCACATGGCACTCTGTTTGGAGATCTTTAAATCTACGGTTGCTACAGAGCAAGACGGGCAGTATACCGGGAGCATTTCAGAATTTTGGTCTTCTTTGCCAACTTTAACATCTTCACCAAAGTCCATAGATTTTTGTTTAATAAAACTTTTCTTCCTTTCAGTCTTTTTCGTCTGAGGCTTATCCAGGCATTCATTAAGATGAAGCTCTCTGGCAGAAGGCCCGGGCAGCTCCATTAAATCCATGCCACAAATGAAACAGCTCTTGAGGTCATCCATCGAAAAGATTGTTTGCTTGATACAGAAAACTAAACGAAACAGTCGCGGCGCAAATATCACTCAAATGATCAAATTAAGTGCTAAAGCATCTTAAAATACTAACAGTAGTGCTCTTTCCTTTACCCAGAATCAATTACCCCGCTTTAATCGAATGCGCTATTTTTAGATTTGACCTCCAAGCCTTCCTGATATGAAGGGCGAGACATTCACTGGAAGGGTCGCAGCTGCTGCGCCATTTATAATGGCCGTTGTGTTCTTTGTGCTCAATATCACTAGTTTGATCTCTAACTTCAGCTTCATGCAAGGCACTTTACTTCCACTTCAAGGAGGCATCATCTTGTTACAAGACGGAACGAACATAACAAGAACCGATAAAGCGGCCACTAATGAGGTGATCAGTACCAATTTGTGCTATCCACCACGTTTCAACTCCTTCGCAAATCAAGTGAATAACATCTATTTCCTGTACTTGGTGTTTTTTGTAGCTGGGGTTATACTGTTTATATCAATGCTGTATAAAAGTTTCGTGGCTGTATTCAAAGGTTTCAAAGTTGCGTTCCCTGGTGAATATATAGGTTTGAAACAGGGTCTTCCTTTGTACAGCAAGGGTTTGATATTAATCTTAAGATTACTGACTGGAAAGTCTGACTGGCTTGACTTTGATAATTCTGAAACATCTGCTGTTGTAAGCTACGATAATGCGTAAGTGATAATCTCTGCTACTGATTATTCTAGATCATCATACTACACAGCATATGTTAGCACTTTGGTACCACTATTCTGCATGGCCTGGTATCTGTTATCGTGTGGTCCAAGTAGGTTGTTAGGAAACACGTCCTCCTTATTATCATACATCCTGTCTGTTATACTGTTTATTCAAAAGGTTCCAACATTGCTCGTAGCCATGGGATTCAGTGGACGGCTAAGAGCGTCGAGTTTATGTCAATTATCAGTGATACAATTATTGTAAGTTCATATGAATGTTCTGACAATTTTAGTATTCTTTCAGTTGTGGTAGTAATGCCAGTGATCGTTCTAGCCGCCAACATTCAAGTTTATTAAGAGGTTTTGCTGCGTTGGTGTTAAAATATGGGTGTCATCCTGAAATAAACGGAAAGAATCTGATAGCAGCTGTCTAGACGATACAGAATATTTTAGAATGGAATGTATCTTTATTCGTTTGGTTTGAACCCGGATCCAATACAGGAAATTGCTGTATGATCGCGACTTCTCTAACATCTTTATCACTTCAGACAACCCTGCCATTTGACCAGGGGTGCTTGACAACTGATTTTCTTAAGTGGAGGACTAGGTCATTTTAAAGCGGCCGGAGGTTTGACTTGTGCTAAAAATAAAACAGTAAGACTGACGGTTGTTACGGAGAACACCTTTTTAGTGATACTAATCAATGCCCAAGTCTTCGTCTTTCAAGGTCCCAGGTGTCCTATCTTTCCTTATTGCTTTGGTGTTCTTTGGTCTGGAGATCACTGGTTTGTACTCAAGTTATAACTTCATGCAACAGACATTGGCGCCTGTTCAAAGAGGAATCATTCTATTTCAAGATGGAACGAACTCTAGTAGCGGCAGTGGATCCTACGGGAAGCCAGTTGTTAGCACGGAAATATGTTATCCTCGCTCCAATAATGATCTCGTGAATATGTTGGGATTGTGGTATCAGGTGTACTTGTACTTCTATATCGCGACAGTGATCTTTTTCATCGCAGCTGTACTAAAGAGCTGTTATGCTGGGTTTAGAGGCGTTGAAAGTGCGTTCCCTAGGCCTTATCAAAGCATTACTCAAGGGCTTCCTGGTTACAACAAAGGTTTGGTGCTTTTGATCAGACTCGTTACCGGCAAAAGCAATTGGACTAATTTCACAGATTACGAAAATGAACAAGTCGGCAGCTACGACGAAGCGTAAGTTATATGAGCATGTTGATCTGATCACTAGAGCCTCTACGTACTCCGCATATCTTACTTCTTATGTTCCGTTGTTTCTCACAGCGTTTTATCTTTTGGGTTGTGGTCCCAAGAGATTGCTTGGAAACTTTCCGACGCTATTATCTTACGTTATTTCGGTTTTGTTAATCATCCCTAAATTGCCTCGTGTCAAGAAGATTTTGGGTTCGAGTAATGTTTTCAACCCAACAGGAGGAGGAGGTTGTACTTCGTATTTGTCTTTAGGGTAATCTTTTCAAATATCATGAATAATTTGTTTAGAATTGGTCTCACGATTATTGCACTCCCGATAATTCTTTTAATCTTTAACATCGAGCTTTGAAAGATTATATTAGCCGAATTAAACTGGAACTTGTTTCAAAGGCGTTCTCATCCATTCATCGCTTGCTTGCTTTTCTTTGACATCTAAAAATCAGCACCTCATGTTATACTAAGCTTACTCGTTCTCTTTTTCAAATTTGCCTCGATCTCAGGCTTTAGACCAACTAAAAACTCATCCATTATCTTCATGTACTCAACCAATGAAGTCTTTTGCCAATCTACAAATATGAGCGAAACCACTAAAAATTACCTGGAATCTTCTTTGCTTGATCATCACCTGCATGTTTAGAGTTGTAATCATTAATTTCTTGACATAACCCATAAACAGTCGGAACATTCAGAGGATCGAACTGATCAGCATTTTCAGCCCTAAACGGAACACAAACCTTTCCTGTCTTTGGATGAACACAAAATGGACTCTTGAGCAAGTGATTTAAATGCATACTGACTTGAGCATCCAGGCGAGGGTACAAATACTGAAACACAATTTCATTTCGAAGCTGTTGAGTTTTCTTTTCTTGGTTATTAGCAAGGTACTTTACAAAGGCATGCCATTTATCTTTGGAATCATTCAAACCATCAAATTCAGTTTCCAACTCGATTCGCATCTTTTCATCCTGCATAATGTTTAGGAACATTTTCTCTTTATCCGGATAAGATAGAATATCCTGGTCCTCCAAAAAGATTTCACTGAAGTACTTCTCAAGCACTTTCAATGATTTTTGAATGGAAGGATGAAGAGAACCTGGAGGGAAATAAACCTTCTTCTCCTTCTTTTCTCCTCCTTTGATCACTTCGAGATAATTAACCACAGCTTTTCTGGCTTCCTCTGAAAGCTTTCTAGCCTTCTCATCACAAACCCAACAATGAACACCACGACGACCACTGTAAACCCAGAGCAGATTCTTGAAACCAAAATCCTCAGTCAAGGCTCTGTGCAAAATCTTTACAGCAACCGTCATGTATTTCCAACATAAATTACAAATATCTGCACCACTACAACAAGTTCTTACAGCATCATAATCCGTCATATCAATATCAAAGACCAACTCTCTTTCAACAGGTTTAAATGCTCCTGGTCGCAATGCATTCTTGGTCTTTGGTCTCGCAGAGAACACAGCACCAATATCAATCTTCTCAGGATTTTTCTTAATTAAATCATTCTTGAATTCATTCTTTGAAGAGTACGATAAGTATCTCAAGTAAACTTCTTCGTCCTTCTGGAACGGAACTCTGATGGTGAAACTGAACTCTCTTTGCGCCAACTTGTCTCGATCACCATAACTTAGCCACTCAATAAAACGACCATAAGGAAAGAAGCGCCCATAATACTGCCTCATCAGCTCTGGCATGTTATTCTTGTCGATTTCGCCCCTGAAACAATCAAAGCCAACATGAAACACGAACTTACAAGTCGAAATCAGCCATATTAAATGTAGACGGAGCTTGAGACATTTCAACGGAAGATTTTTGTGTAGTAGAAAGGCTGCCCCTGAAGTTTTGCAATGGGCGCATTGGCGTTGCAGCTTCAGACTTATCGACCATCGGCTGAGAAAGCAAATGACTTTGACTTTGAGCAACTGAGGGTGTTCTTAAAGAAGCTTCATCAACGCTCATAAGTGCATCATTTAAATCATCATCGAACATTCCGTCGTCGTCATCACTCATTGCTTCCGCAGTCTCTTGTTTCAAGGCCTCCGGAGACTCTGCGCAAAGTTAGAAACCATGAGGCCTAACAGTCAGGAAATACCTTGAGAAGTTCCGTTTGTTCCCAATTCACTTTCAGTCATACGTCGCAGTGTTTTATTGCAGAAAATGGAGCCGACCGGTTTGTTATTTTTCGTGCTTTGTTGGGACGGAACAGAAGTTGCTTGAAAACTTAAATTCTGTTTAGAGGATTCTACTGTTAATCATTATGCGACAATTCCGATACTTCTCAGCCCTCTTGGCTTTACTTTGCAGTGTCAGTATGGCTGATGAGCATGACCACTTATACAAGCCTGGAGACGATGTTATAGTCTGGGCCAATTCCGTTGGGCCTTATGCAAATCGACAAGAAACTTATGAGTATTTTCAGCTGCCTTATTGTAAAGGAGCAAAGGAACATGCGCACCATCATGAAACACTGGGAGAGGCCCTCGTTGGAATGTCGCTTGTGAATTCCGGTATAGAGATCCATTTTAAGGAAGTTGTTGAGAATGGAACAGTGTGCTCAGAGTCAGATACTCCAAAAGAGCTTACATCAAAGCAGCTCCAGCTTTTTCGATACGCTGTTGGCAATTATTACTGGTTCAGCATGTACGTTGATAATTTGCCTATTGGTGCTTTTGTGGGTGAAGTTGATGAGGCTGATAACAATGCCCTTTACTTATACACTCACATGGACTATGTATTTTCCTATAACAAAGATCAGATCATTGCTGTAAATTTGACTATGGGCAATCGTTACTCTTTGGCTACTGGAGCTAAGGCAAAAACTTATCCAAAGTTTACATATTCTGTCAAGTGGATTCCTACAAAGGACAGCTTTGAGGATAGATTTGACCGTTATCTGGACTCTGAATTCTTTGAGCACAAGATTCATTGGTTTTCCATTTTCAACTCATTCATGATGGTCATATTCTTGACGGTGTTTGTCGCAATCATTTTCCTGCGCACACTTCGTTTGGACTTGGCACGATACGACAAAGAGGAGGATTATGGGGATTTGGTAAGACTTTAATCCAGTTCCGGTTAATGTTCTTCTGTAGGAAAAGGAAATTGGAGATGAGTATGGTTGGAAACTAATTCATGGCGATGTTTTCAGGTCTCCAAGTAATTTGAGTCTCTTCAGTGCTTTGTATGGGTCTGGTGTACAGCTTTGCTTGTTGGCTGTAATGGTTGTTTTATATACCATTATTGGAGATTTATACGTTGAAAGAGCTAGTATATTAACTGCAACCATCTTTCTTTACGCTTTGACTTCAATTGCGGCAGGATATGTTTCCGGAAGTCACTATTCTCAATATGGTGGCAAAAGTTGGATATCTACAATGTTTTTAACTGCTGGACTATGGCCAGGATTAGTGTCTGCTGCTTCGTTGTTGATTAATTTCGTGGCAATTTATTACTCTAGCACTAAAGCAATTCCGTTTGGAACTATGATTGCGGTCATTTGCATTTGGCTTTTCCTAGTGTTCCCACTTACTTTAGTAGGAACAATTATAGGGCGTAACTGGAATGGTCAGCCACATTTTCCAACCAGAGTCAACCCGATTCCAAGGCCAATACCAGAAAAACCTTGGTATGGTGAACCATTGATAATTATGTTGGTAGGAGGTTTGCTTCCATTTGGGTCCATTTTTATCGAAATGTACTTTGTGTTCACATCGTTTTGGGCATACAAGATCTACTATGTGTATGGGTTCATGTTCCTTGTCCTACTGATTTTATGGATTGTTACGTCTTGTGTCACAATAGTTGCATGTTACTTCTCTTTGAATGCAGAAGATCATAAATGGTAATTTTGAAAGTAAGAAGGTCTTATTGTTTAGGCATTGGATTACGTTTTTAACTGGTGGATCAATTTCATTATATGTCTATCTGTATGCTATTTATTACTTCTTCGCAAGAACAAAGATGTATGGTCTATTTCAGACTAGCTTTTACTTTGGATACACAGCGGTGATATGCTTTGGGCTCCTTATAATGTGTGGCTCTGTAGGTTATTTGAGTGCAAGTTTGTTTGTCAAGAAGATTTATGCGACAGTAAAGATCGATTAGGATTATCAGCACTACCTTGCTTTATCCGCAAAAGAATAAATACACGACAAAGAGGCTTTTCGAGACCGAACAGAAAGCGTATTTGCATAAAAATTTATGTCTATTTCGTTTAGTTAACAACCAGCAAACACGGACATGATTGTACAACAAAGATTCCTGTTGAGACTTTAGCCGATATTTCCATTCAATACACAATAATAACGAAATAGGATTTTTTGTAATTTTTAAAACAAGAATATGGTTTTTTGAAATGCTAATCATGATTTTTTTGAAGGTAAATTAAAGGATTTTGATAACGATGCGATCCATTCGACAGCATCATCTTTGAAAACGGATTCTGTTGGCATCCTGAGTTTAGCTTCCGGGAATACTGGTTCGAAATCCTGTATCATTCTTTTCCTTCTAGCCAACACAGGAAGATGAACTTTGGTTGGGGCAAACGGCTCAGCTGAATTCGTGTGCTGACCATTAACAGTTGATGTAGTACGCTTCCTTTTCTTTGAGTAAATCTTTTGCCTTTTTGCAAACATTTGTTCAATTTGTTTTTCAAGCTCATTCAGAATCAAGCCATATTCTTGATAAGCCAGACGCTCAACAGCCTTCTCCCGAACAATTCGTTTACGTTCTTTGTTAACAGCCATAAGCCTTCGCAGGTCACTTTGTAGTTGCCGTATTTCAAGACTTATTTCATCTTCTTTCTCATTAAGCACCTCATCTTCTGGGTCAGAATCTAGTAAACCAATGAACTTCAACTCTCGTTTCAATCTTTGCTCAATAGAATACACTTCTTCCCGATTAGGCTCCTTGTAGGAAACAGACTCCATGTCATCTGCTTCACTAACCATGTCTGGTATATCTGGATTTCCTGTCGTAGAAACAGATTCTTTGTCTTCGATTAATGCAGATACAAGACGTTCCGATATAGGCCCACCTGAGTATGATTTAATGACAGCATTTTGATCATCAAGAAAGGTATTTTCGACTTCGTTCTGCGGTAACTGAGGTACTATAGATTTCTTCTTGGATTTTTTCTCAGATGTGGCGGTTAGTTTTGATGCATGAGAATTTTCTGGATGATTCTGCGGAAACAGTGACTGATCTTCTTCAAGCCAAACTTGTCGATAATGCTTTCCAAGAGGTGGAATAATGAAGGGCGTAGGGTCATCCTGAAAAGGTTTAGTGCAACGAAAAATAAAACTTACATCATTCTGATCAAGAACTTTAAGATCATCTTCGGTTATCGGTTTGAATACTTGATCCACATAATTCCAGAATGTAATACTGGATACTTGATTTGAGGGCTTGATGCGAATATTTTCAGCATTTTGCGCAGCATCTTCTGCTCCTGGGATTACCGGATGACCTTGAACTGGACCATTCTTGACGTCACCGTGAACATCATGCCGAGATTTCTTGAAATTACCACCACCGCTCATAACTGAACTAGAGTCATCATCACGACCTCGTTTAGGTATTCCATCATCATTAGTGCGATTCTTTGCCTTCTTCTTTTGCTTAGTATCTAGTGCTGCAGCATTATCGAACAGTTGCGCTTTTAGTTTAAGCTTTAAGGAAGGAGCATTAGATGAAGCAGACTGCGGAGCATCAGCTGTACCTTGTCCGTAAACAACAACTTCGGAGCCAACTTGAATAGGAGGAGGCATATCAGCCTGCCTTTTTGCTTCTGTTTTTATGAACGTTTCAGCCTTCTCAAATTCTTGTGATATAATGGCAGCGTTATCTTGTGTACTCTTCATTAAAGCCTGTAGCTCGATCTTCAGCTTCTCTAATTCAGTTGAAGTAGGCAAAGGCGTTTCTGCTACTGCGACTGGAGCAACAACATCGCTCGGCCCAACAAGCGAGGAATCAGGACCGATGAATTTCTTGAACACTAATGCGCTTTCGTTAACACTAACCCCACTGAGCTTAGGTAGAAGCAGATTACAGTCAGATTTCTTGTCTGGAGCCGCTGGTGGCTGCATTTTCTGTGCTTGAGTAGCCATAGCAATCAAATCTGGTTAAACTTTGACGAATCCACAAAATGGACAGCTAAGCCTCTCTTAGAATGAGTTTTCCGACTCTTTTGCGTGGCCAAAAGTGTTTTCCGAATTAGTTTTGAAGAGCCTGAATAACTCTTCTTCGCTACTTGGTCGCCGCGGATGCAAAAATCGCGCTGAATGATCGACGGGTTTTGGTTTTCCCCTGAGATCGAAACAGGCCGATTCTTCGAAGCTGAAATCAACGGAAATACTAATAATCTGATGCGGATTTTATTTATATGTGTTAAACGGATTAGGCGCAGCACGCTGCGTGTCCAAGAACCAAACGCGATTCGGCACTTAAACATCCTGAAGTAAGTAATCTTGTTAATCTTTCATTAGCGTTGCTATCACCGCTTGCTGCAGCTTTTTCATACCATAAAAGCGCTTCATTCAAGTCCTTTTCGCAGCCTAGGCCCTTTTCAAAGCAAACACCTAATTGGAATTGCGATGCAGTGTAACCAAGCTCTGCTGCTTTTCTCAACCACTCAACGCCAGTTTCAGGGTTGCATTCTGTTCCAACGCCATTCAAGTAGCACATGGCCAACTTATTCATGGCTCTCTGGTGATTCTGTAAAGCGGCTTTTTCGTATAACTTGAACGCTTCAACGTCGTTTCTTGGTACTCCAATTCCTTCACTGTAGCAAAAGCCCAAATTGGTTAGAGCCCAAGGATTATTCTGAGCTGCAGATAAACGGTAATAGTGGACGGCCATTGCAGGATCTTTTGCTACTCCTAATCCATCTTCATAACAGTAGCCCAACGAATTTTGTGCCAAAGAATTGCCTTGATCAGCTGCTTTTTGAAACCAGAAAACTGCCTTCTCTAGATCCTTCTCGACACCGATACCGTTTCTGAAGCAGTATCCTAATGACAACTGTGCTGGAGCATGATTAAGTTCTGCACTTTTAGTATAGTATTTCACTGCGGCTACTTCGTCCTTGGCCATACCGATACCATTTTGAGCGCAATAACCAAGACTATGATAAGCAAAGCAGTTTTGTTGTTCTGCACTCTTCTTATACCAGTAAACAGCCTTTTCCTCATCCTTCTCAACACCAATACCATTCTGGAAACAGTAGCCATAATTGTGTTGTGCTCTGGAATGTGACTGACGCGCTGCTTTTGCATACCATTGTGCTCCAACAGCTTCGTCTTTTTCGACGCCAATGCCATTTTGATAACAATAGCCTAGATTGCATTCAGCCCATGGATAACCTTGTTCTGCAGATAAACGATAGTACATTACCGCTTTTTCTTCATCAATTTCGACTCCGATTCCATCTTCATAACAGTAGCCAAGACTGTTAAGAGCAAAAGCATTGCCCAAGCCAGCACTTATTCTGTAATACCTTACAGCTTCCAGCTCATTCTTTTCAACTCCAATACCGTCTTCATAACAGTACCCAACATTGTAGATAGCAACAGATTCGCCTTGCTCTGCGGCCAACATGTAATACTTCATTGCCTCTTTCTCGTCTTTTTCAACGCCGAAGCCTTCGCCGTAACAGAAGCCAAGAATACCTTGGCCTCTTGGATTTCCTTGTTCAGCAGACAAACGATAATAATGCACAGCTAGTGCTTCATTCTTCTCGACACCGACGCCATCATGGTAACAAACACCAAGAGCGTATTGTGCACAAGAATTCTTTGAAACATCCGCTGCTTCGATTATCCATTCAATGCACTCACGTCCACGCGAGGAAACTCTTTGCAACCATGCTTCTGCTTCGACACGATCGATTTTCACTCCAGGACGACCATATTTTCGTAAGAACGCTAATCTTGCCATTGCTAGCCCATCTCCGTCCGTGTATGCTGCTTCCAAGTAAAGACGCTCAGCCTCCTTGAAATTCATTTCACATCCGATTCCAAACTCGTACATGAAACCCATAACAGACGTTGCCAGCGTGTATCCACGATCTGCTGCTTGTTTGAAGTATATCATCGCCTTCACTTCATCCTTCACTTCCTCCTCTTTGCCAAACAGAAAGCGTTCACCTAAACGAAACAAGGCTCTTCTTCTTGCGTCCTCTCTATTGATGGCGTAAGATCTTGATAGCCTGTGTAATGCTTTACGCGGCTGACCAAACAGCTGTGACGGAATATTAACCATATCGCTAAACAATAAGACTGAAACAACAAACAGAGAACGATTACCAGTTGTGCTTTGAAGAAAAATGTGAAAAACGATTTCTTTACTCCTTGCGGGATCATGCAACATGACGTTGATTGGTTGCTTCTAAGCGTTTGTCACATCGTGATTTGAAGCCGCAACCATCAAAGCGTATCGTAGCAAAATGGCACCTAACGTCGTAAATTTAAAAGTCTATTTAAAAATCACTTGTCGTTCTTGATATCCCTCTTAATCTTTTCTAGTAATACGTTAATGCGCGGTGCCATCAATATCTGTCCTTTACTTGTCCTCTTCTTCATCGCTTTGTTTTCTCGCTCTCTATCTCTTCTTCTTTTCTCTTTGTCCAAGGCCTCCTTTTCTGCTTCTATAGCCTTTTCCTGTTTGTCTTTTTCCTCGTTAGCACGCTTAGCATTCCGATCAATCTGCTTTTTGTCCCTCTGATTGTCGTGCTTTCCGCCAGTCCTTTTGGATTCCAGCATGCCCTCCTTCTTCAGAGTTTTGTAGTACTCTTTTCGTACCACCATTTTTCTGACTTTCTCTTTCTTCTTCTTGTCAAGAACTCGCTGATAATTCGTCAACATTTTTGAAAAGTTTAAAAAAGAACTTTATTTCAACATTTTCGCTTCATTATCCACAAGGGACTCAAAAACAACATCATCTTCTCTTGATGCCTTTACGTGATCGTAAACTGACTTGCAAAACTCAGTACCAACCTTGTCAGCCCATGAAATATCATCAGGCAAGATGTTTCCTTCCATCCATGCAACATGACCACCATATTGCGTAGTCACCAGACAAATGTTTTCGTTTGCCATGCATCCCTCATAGTCAATAGCTTCCATAGGAATGATGGGATCATCGAGAGCATTCATGATCAGGAATGGAACTTTTACCTTTGACAGAAACAGCTTACCAGAAGATTCGACGTAGTACTTTTCCAATGACTCCATGCCCCAGAGTTTTAGCGTGACTTTCTGATCGTACTCCTGCAATGTTTTCAATTCAAACAATTGATCCTTGTGGAAATCAATAGTTTCAAAAGCATAAGAATGCTTCTGCAAATAATTGACAAGAGATCGAGTTAATAAATAATTGTAAAGGCGCTTTTCCAGTGGTTTCATCAAATGATCAGATATTGTCAACCAACAGAATGGATTAGCAAAAGCAATCGCACCACTCAATGGTGTCGATGCTCCTTCTTCACCAAGATACTTTGTTAATAGATTAGAACCAAGCGAGTAAGCAGAGATGAGAAGAGTTGCATTTGGATACTTTGCATGGACTGTGTTTACGACCATCCTAATGTCTTCCGTGTAGTGTGTCGTGAAGTATCTCTCGCTCTTCAGTTTCATGTTGCCACAACCTCTGGCATTCATAACAATAGGGCTATACACAGTTAGAATCAAAAGCGTACAGTAGTTTACCATATCCCTTGTGAGATCAATTGATGGCAATAGTTCTGAACATAATGGGACTCAGAAGATCCAACTAATCCGTGCACAATGATCATTATACATTTCTTATCCAAAGAAACCATAAGATCATCACCATCATCGTCTCCATCGTAAATATCAATTGAAACTTCTCCGCCATCAACAGTTTGCAAATGTTCACGCACAAACTTCACACCAGAATACTCTCGAACGAACTCATGAAAGAATGTCATTAGATGCCCTTCGATCGTTGGCACAATTATCTTCAGAGGCTCCAGAACAAATGTGAGTAGATAAGGGCGATACTTCTTCTTCAGAATATCCATGCGCTTCACAATCGAAGTGATTCTCTTGCCGCCCTTGAAGTATAATCTTGGATACTCAGGCTTTTGCGTAGAACAGAAAACATAAAAGAACAGAGCCAACGGAGCGAAAAGAACAGCGACAAAAGATGTAAAAGAGAATAACAGCAGCCTCAGAATTCCAGTGTCCATTTTGTTTTCTGTATTGTCGAAAGCACGAGCGACAGATTCAGTTCCTTTTTTTCTTTGAAGAAATCAGTTGCCCCAGCGCAAAAGCAAAATGTCATCAGCTGTTTACATTATACCCTGGTCTTCAATGCTTCCTATTGCAGGTACGATTCAACCCCCCTTTGAAGGTATTTTTAATGTGATTTTTGTAAAGGCATAACTGCGGCTGTGATGTGCATGAGGCCTATCGCAGACTATTTGAAGAGAGAGGACGGTAGGGAAAAGAAGAAGGCTCTGGACTATTTCGACTATCTTATGAAGGAGAGGGACATTAAGAATTATAATAATCAGGGAAATTTGGGGTTTAGGGAACCTTATGAGAAACTGTAAAGCTTGATCGTAGCATGTTCTTAATAAACCCTTTAAACTTTGTCTATTTTGTGTATTTCTTATTACGTATTTATGAGCTATTGACTCCTGTTGGTTCGTTTGCGCTGGAGCTATCTTTTAGTGCCCCTGAACAACTTTTTGATTTTTGATCAAGAATTACGAAAACATGACATTGGAATTGGAAGATATTATCAAAGTTTTAAAGAAGAAGGGTTACAATAAGACATTATCATGTTTGTTGGAGGAATCTGGTAAAGCTGTCAAGGCTGTGAAGGATGTCGCGTCTTCATCAGA
>JALGPX010000099.1:6624-17496 GCA_023515795.1 Amoeboaphelidium occidentale | reverse complement strand
ATGACATTGGAATTGGAAGATATTATCAAAGTTTTAAAGAAGAAGGGTTACAATAAGACATTATCATGTTTGTTGGAAGAATCTGGTAAAGCTGTCAAGGCTGTGAAGGATGTCGCGTCTTCATCAGATTCAGATTCTTCAGATTCAAGCTCTGAGTCCGAGTCTGAGACTGAACGCGTTGTTAAAGTTAATGATGATAAAAAGGCTAAAGTTTCTGCATCTTCCTCCTCAAGTGATAGTTCAAGCTCTGATTCTGATTCCGCAGTTGAAGTGAAGGAGAAACAAGAAGTTGTTAAATCCTCTTCTGATGATAGCTCGTCTTCGGATGATGATAGCTCAAGTTCCGATTCAGAAAGCGAAGCAGAGGTTGATGTGAAAAAGAAGGACGATGATGCGAAACAAAAGGTTGTCGAAGCATCAAGCTCTGAAAGTTCTAGCGATGATAGTTCTTCATCATCGGATAGCTCAAGTTCTGATTCCGACTCTGAAGATGAAGTTGAAGTTAAGAAGGAGATCACGAAGAAGGAAGTTGCAGTCGCATCAAAAGATTCTTCCTCATCCTCCTCAGACTCGTCTTCATCAGATGAAAGTTCAAGCTCTGATGCAGAATCTGACGCGAAGGCTGATAGTGCATCTTCTTCATCTTCATCTTCATCTTCTGATAGCTCAAGCTCAGACTCAGATTCCGATGGAGAGGAAAAACCTGTTGAAAAACCTGTCGCAGAAATCAAAGCTCCACCAACACCTCCTGAAGTCTCAAAGAAACGTAAGGCTGAGACATCTGCAGAACAAGAAGCAGCAGACAAGCCAAAATTCTTTCAGAGAGTCAAGAAGGAAGAAGTGGAATTTTTAGATGAAAGACTAAAGGACAACAGATTTGAAACAAAGGACGATTCTTACGGATTAAAAGCTCACGAAGCCCTCTCAAAGACGCGCGGTAAAGGTTTCACGAAAGAAAAGAATAAGAAGAAGAAGGGAAGTTATCGCGGCGGCAAGATAAACATGGCAATCAGCTCAGTTAAATTTCAGTATGACGATTAACCCATAAGGAGGTGACTAGAAGGGCACGCATTTAAATAGAAGCACTATCTGACAATAATCCGTTTTTCTTTTGTTCAAACAGTTTTGGCTTGGTTGTCGCAATGGACACGATCGGCCGTTTGGTATTCGCTGAAGCCCTGGATAATTGGGCAAAGTCTTTGGCTTCAAATCCCAAGAGCACATTTGAAGATTTAACTCCGTTGCTTTCATACGCTACTGCTGAAGCTGAAGATGAACACTCTGTGCTTGTTCCTTTGGGATTTCTGTCGAAAACAGAGCAATTGGCTGTTCTGGCAATAACAAAATTTGTGTGCCTGAGTAAAGGAAAGTTCCAGGAGAAACTTATTCCTCTTGTTACGATGTATTATGAATTGTCTTTGGAGTTTACTTGGGCTACGAGCAATCATTATTCATTGTCTTACTTGCCTGTTGACAGTTTCATATATTCCCTGACAAAGAGATTATTGGAATGTTCAGATAAAAGTTGGGGTATGCAAGATCACATAATCAAGAGCATCAGTTCCATATTGCAGAAGCTTCTTGGTTTGAGCAAGGAAGGATCAAAGCAAGCCTCTTATACAGGAACTGTTATTTTGCCCTTTATTAATGGTATACTGAGAGCCTTGGTAGGCTTCAATGTTGAACTTCAAGTTGAGTACAGTGAACTTCTCATCGAGTGTCTTTTGCAGTTTGAATCTTTTAATGGAAGGGATATCATGAATGTTCTATCGAAACAAGCTATTGCTTCTCCTGACGAATGGGAAATGCCTTTTGCTGGTGATATGCAGTTGCGCTTGACTAGTATTTGCAATGATATTGTTCCTTTGGCAATGGCGTGTCTGAGAGATTTAACTTTAAAGTATGGTAGAGCAAATCCTATCACGTTTCAAGAGAACTGGATGAAAGGCTGCGCACAATTGCATGAAAGTATTGCTTTTGCTAAAACGAACAGTGATAAGAATCCTGTGAATATGATCAAGTTGCTTAAAAAATGTTCTGAATCTTGTGTGGCTGGACTTCAGAAAGTGTCCATGGACAGTGCTAGCGAGAGACAATATTACGTGGTTTTGCTTCAGCTTTATGTCAATGTGTCTATCCTATTACAAGATAATGCTGCAGATCATGTTCAAAAATTGGCCTCGTTTTTGGAGGAACCATCAAAGCTTACAAAAGATCCATTTGTTTATCAATCGATAATCCAAGCTTTAGGGATACTTGGACAAGCTTTCAAAGATATTCTTTGGTTTGTAAATCAAACATTCTCTAGTTTGATTATTGGTGGCAAGTTTCATGAAATCACAAGAACTGAAAATGAAGAGAACAAACGCATTCTGCGTAATGCTATGGGCTTTAATGTCTCGAAATGCTTAAAAACTGCTTCAAATGATGATGAGATGAACCAAGCATTGTTGCATTATGTTAACTCCTTGAGCGGTCTTGAGAACAGAGATGAGGTTGTTGCTGAAAACTTGGTTTGTATAATTGGTTACTTGGCATGCGAGTACCCATCGGACACATCCTCTCAGACGGTTACACCTTTGTTTGCTTTGTTACTCAAGGAGTATGCTGATACAAACGTTGCCTCTAGCATCATGCAATTTTTACCTCAGTTGGCTATTGGTAGAGGATTTGAAAGTTTCGTGGAAGTCATTGATGCTTTGAATTATTTGTGTTTGGCAAATAGCAGCATTAAATTTATGGACAGTGATATCAGTGTTGAAGCTTACTCAAAGAAGGTCGGTTTGATGAGACTGATAACAGAGTATCACATGGTTATTGCAAGAAAAGTAAAAGGCTTTGATACTCTGAACGAAGCATACTTGGAACGTCTTGCGTTGTTGTTTATTGAAAAGGGCACTGAAGTCATTAAAAGAGACGAAAAGATCTCTAAAAGCGTCTTTGACAGTGTAGACCCTAACTCAACGACAAAATCAACTTTTCTGGTTAATACTCATAAAGAATTGATATGGTTACTGTTGATTATAAGACAGTGTTTCATAAACTATTCTAATGATGGTGTATTTACTCCCAAGAAAGAACTGTTGATTCTGATTAGAAGCGTTTGGATGTTGGCAATGTTAATCGGAACCGATGACAAAGGCACATGGTTTCCAGCATGGCTAGACTCTGCAACACAAACAGCAAAGAAGACGCCTTTGCTTATAAGAAAAGGATCTTCAAAACTTATTGTTGCTGATTTGAAAACTGATCCGATTGTTAACACTTTTATGAAGTGCATGAGCAAATCAATGGAAGAAAAGAGAGACAGGCTCATTAAACAATTCTTTGATATGAATAATGCAAGTTTATTGGAGGAAAAGCTTTTACTGTTCTTGTTGGAACTGTATTCAGTCGAATCACTCATGTTTGATCAGCCGAGATTGTATCGCATGTACGAGTATTTGCAAGAATTGTACTCCACAGATTTGTATGATCAAGTTAAAATGATCACAGAAAAGATGATTCACAACTTCGTCGCCAAGTATAAGCACGCTTGTGATAATTTTAACTGGACAATTATTAATCAAGTGACCAACATTATTCTCCAGTATCCTTGTCCAATTGTTCAGGTTTCAAACATTATTCTGAAAGATCTTTCTGTAATTCTGGCCAGCTTTCCGTTTGTTATCAGAAACAATGAAGTTGTGTTAGATACGGTATTTGAATTGTTGCATACATTGTTTACTGCTTATAATGAAGAAGTGCTAGGAACAGCAAGTTACTCATATGTTGTTCAAGGTCAAGCTGTTGTCAAGAATATTGAGATTAGCAGAGGTTTGAGTTTTAGGCATCAATTATTGCACAAGTACAGAGACTATTGGTCCTATCAATTGAAGGAAGTTTTGATAAAGTCTTCAGATGAGATGGTTGCTACCTTGCAAAGCTTCTTGTACAAGTTTATTAACACTACAAATGATAAAAATAATGTTATTCATGCTGGAGTTTCTTTGATATCTGAATTGAGTGTCTCCAAAGAGGCTTGTCAAGATTTGTATGGAATTTCGATCAATCCTCTCAGTACCAAGTATGTGTCTAATGCCACCCGATTCATTGGTTTATACGGGCAGCAGTTATTCTATCGTGGCAATATTGAAGGAGAAAGAAGCGCCTTCGCAGATGGAGGGTCAAGTGACGGCGTTGTCAACAGTATTAAACAAGAGCTTAAATATTTGGTAGCTTCTGCTGCAAATAAGGTGGCTGTTGCGGATGCTAAATTGTACGAGATTTTCTACAAAACTGCTGGTGTTCTTATCACAGAAAAGAAACTGGATAACGAACTGTTCTCATTGTTTTGCTCTGCTCCAATTCAAATCTTTACTACTTCCTCTGTCAGAGCTGCTACTGATGCATGGAACTGGTTTATTGTCAGTCGCCCTGACTTAGAATTGAGATTCTTGAATGAAAGTATTGAAGTTTGGGAATGGGCAATTCGTCGTAGTCGTGGCATCTTCAGTCACAAATACAACGTTGTCAGTACTTTTAACAAGAAGATGAACTACGGTCCTTCTCCAAAGAGTCAAAAAGAGCTTGAGGCTTCGATCCAATACTTTCTTCCTCATCTTACTTGGATTCAATTTTTGACTTCTCATTATGAAAAGTACAGAGGAGCCTCAAGAGATCATACCGCTGCGTATTTGAGACTAGTTCAGTGTACAATGTACAGGCGTGGTCAGTCAAGTAATCATCCGATTGCACGACTTTGCTATTTCAAGATTTGGTTGTTGGCCTGGAAGGTTATCAAAGATCGCAAGATTCTAGACTGGCATCGTGAATATACTATGAAGACCAGACTTTATGAGTTGTTGTTGGGAATGTTAGGTTTGCCGGCAGCAAACGCATATGATTCCAAGTTCATGGCAAATGATATTGATACCTTGTTGGAGATTTTTGCCACTGTCAAGAGGGAAATTGCAGCAGAAGCTCCTCTGAATGATGCAGTTATTACTGCGATTATTCAAAACAATAGCGTCATCCAATATGATGACGACACTTTAGTTCCTCTGGAATCAGATGGTGCTTCTCTGGTCTCCACCGATAAATTCTTGATTGAAAGTGAAAGAGAGATTGTTCTGACCAAGATTGATAAAATTAGGAATATCCAAACCATTTCAATTGAAGTGCTTGAGCTTGAATTACACAAGTTGCTTGTTTGGTATAATCCAACTGATAAAAAGGAAAAGAATGAGATTTTTGATGACACTATGTTCAGGGTAAGAAAGAGATATGATGAAAGCTTTTGCAGACCTTTTATCAACTCAGTTTGGAATATCTATCCTAGACTTGCAATTAATTTGGCAGCTAAGGGATTTTTACCAGGCTCTGCATCTGAATTGGAGAAACTAGTTGCAAAGCACGCTTTCTTTTGCACTCCTTTTGCCGAAGCTATTCAATTCTTGGTCCGCGAGAATTCTTTGAAGAAAAATCTATCTGCTTTGAAATACTTGATTTACTGGGCTCCTGTTTCTCCTGTTACTGCTGTATCCTTCTTTCAGCAATCACATCCTTATGTCATTCAGTATGGCTTGAGGAGCTTGGATTACTATCCTGTTGAACTTGTCTTCTTTTATGTTCCGCAAATTGTTCAAACTTTGCGCCATGATAATAATGGTTATGCAGAACAGTTTATTGTGAATACTGCCAAATTGAATCAGTTGTTTGCTCATCAAATCATTTGGAACATGAATGCTAACAAGAGTGACAATGAAGAAGCTTCTGCGCAGGAAGCTGCAAATCAGTTAACCACCATGGACTCTACTTACGATAGGGTCACTGAAAGAATTTTACGTTCCCTGTCTGGCATCGACAAGGAGTTTTATGAGCGCGAATTTACATTCTTTACAAAGATCACTGGAATCTCAGGTTTATTGAAACCATATATCAAGCGGCCTAAGAACGAAAAGAAGCAGAAAATCGATGAGGAGTTGAAACTTATCAAGGTTGATCCCGGAGTTTACTTGCCTAGCAATCCAGAAAGTATCGTGGTCGACATTGATTACAAATCTGGCCGTCCTTTACAGAGTCATGCCAAAGCTCCATTTATGGCCACATTTAGAATCAAAAAGGCTGCGGCTCCTGATCAAGCTACATTTGTTGGCTCTGCATTAGATATCGGAGAAACAAAGAAGCAAAGCAGTTATGAAAGCTTGTTCTTGCAAGATGACCAAAATGATGATATCAACTCGCCAGAAGAAAATGATGAAAATTCGACATGGCAGTCTGCCATTTTTAAAGGTATGCTTTTATGTTATTACTCTGATTTCTTTAGTTGGCGACGATTGTAGACAGGATGTTTTAGCTTTACAATTGATTGCAATTTTCAGTAATATTTTCTCGAGCGTTGGCTTGGATTTGTTCTTGTTTCCTTACAGAATAGTTGCAACTGCTCCAGGCTGTGGAATTATTGAGGTAGTACCCAACAGTGTTAGTCGTGATCAAATGGGAAGATCCAACATCAATGACCTGTATCAGTGGTTCTTGTCCAAATATGGCGATGAAAAGAGTTTGTCATTTCAAAAAGCTAGAGACTCTTTTATCAAGTCTTTGGCAGCTTACTCTGTAATTTTGTATTTGCTCCAGATTAAGGATCGTCATAATGGAAATGTTCTGGTTGATGAAGATGGGCATCTTGTTCATATTGACTTTGGATACATCTTTGACATCTGTCCAGGTGGGGTTAAGTTTGAATTGAGTCCGTTTAAGCTAACAAAGGAAATGATCCAAATCATGGGAGGTTCTTCTAGTTCAAAGTACTACAAGACTTTTGTTGAGTACTGTATCAAAGCCTTCTTGGCTTGCAGACCATATGCAGACCAAATATGTCAAATGGTGTCTTTGATGTTGGAATCAGGATTGCCTTGCTTCAAGGGAGAGTTGACTATTCATAGATTGAGAGATCGTTTCCAGTTGGATCTAAGCGAGAAGTTGGCAGCTCAATACATGGTTTCTCTTGTTCATGCTTCTCATAGAGCTTGGTCAACTTATATTTACGATGGATATCAAAAGTTGACAAATGGAATTCCTTTCTAACAGAGAAAAGAATAAAATCTATTTGGAGCAAGCTAAAATACTCATTTCCAGCCTCTTGATAAACTCTCGTTCTGGACTCAAATACGAGGCATAAATTTTGTGAGCTTCTTCAAACCAATGCGATGCCTGTTTCTTGTTCTGACTCACAAGAGCTAACGAGTGACATTCATATGCTACTTTGGAATGATAAGATGGAACCTTTTCCTTTGTTATCGACAAAATTTGTTCAAGCAAATCATAAGCTTCTTTCGCCATACCTAAACGGACAAACATTTCCTTGTAGCTCTCAAGGCACAGAGACAGATAATAATTCTTCCGGTATAAGTACATTTGAAGAGTATCCAAAGATTTACGTAGTTTCACAAAAAGATTTGTAACATCTTCTGTACCGCATGAACCATCAAGAAACTTTTGAGCAGTCTCTTCGATCGCTCTGGCTTCAATGCAAGCAGCAACAGTTTTTTCAAAATTAACAGCAATGCTTCCACATGTTTCACATTCAACGTTGGCAGGAGTTTCCAGTTTAAGCACAACATCTTCGTCAACATTGATATAGCCGTCACAAGATCCGTTAGGACACTTGTATCCTTCAAACGGATCTTTCTTTGTGGAACAACGAGAACAAGAACAGGTAAAGTGATATTGATCTTGTAATTGCTTTCGTATCATTCTCGTTGGCATAAAGAAGTTCAAGTAACAAATATAAACTTCTTCATCAGACGCCAAAGGCATTAGCATTCTGACAATTAACTCTTCCCTGTCCCATACCACTTCAGCATTAGGTTCGCACGCATGATTTATCATTGAAAGTTGAGTATAAATACCAACACCAACAATTTCTTGATAAACATCTTGAATTCCGATAGAATTAAGTGATGATCTTGAACACGCTGCCAAGAACTCCTTAACGCTCATTCCATACTCAGGCCCAAAATAATTTCTTATAGCAATCATTATCTGACCAAACATTTCCTTGTCTGCCAACTTCATCTTGTCTACTTTATGGACCAACACTTCAAACTTGCTCTTGTACTCCGACTCATTGTTTCGTTTAAGTATCATAATACGTGATAGTATGCGTAATAATGTGAACGGTTTCTTTGGCATTTTTTGATATGCGCCGCATTCATACTTGTGAAAAGCTAGCCAGTCTTTTGTCTGGCATTCCCTAGAGCAGTAATACACAGCCTTGCATCCCGTGCATAATTTCATCTGCGCATTACTCTTGTGTGACCACTCATTGACTCCCAAGAAGCACACGTTACAGACCTGTTTTTCAGCATCGGCGCAATACACCAGAGGTCTTTCTTTTAACACGAGTTCACCTACAGATAGCTTCTTTGTGGAAAACGTTCCTCTGCCTTTATCGCCACTTATTTCTTTGACGGTGATCATATTGTAAGAGTGAAGTTACAGAGAAGAACTTGATCGAATCTCTTGAGCAACTTTTTCTGCAGCATGATCTTTAAGAGAATCTTCAGTTGGTTCGCAAATGAATTCATTGTGAAATCGGTAAGTAGCAGCACCTGCAGTGGAATAGACTCATCTTGCGTCATTGTAGCTTGCAAACAGCAAGACATTCCAGAATATTGCTCATAAGACTCACAAACACGTCAGTTCGATTCAAGCTCGTAAGTTTTCCTTTGGATTTTCCTAATGCTCTAATGTAGAGACATTACCTAAACGACCTGCACCAGCGCGACCATCAAATCCTTACAGAATATCAGAATACAACACCACACCTGAGCCTGTGATTCCTGCCTTCAAAGTAGACAAGTTTGTCAATACATTTGTCAAGACTCTTTCGTCTGAGATCAAGAAGAGGGCTGGAAAATAAAATTTCGTTATCTTTATTTGAATTAATTGAAGTAATCCTTTGAAGATAGTTGTGAAACAGAATCAACGCGATAATTACGTCAGTTTTTGATGTTACTGAACAGACTTGTGACTACGGTCTTATTACCACTTCGTTTCCATTCAATTTGTCGCAGAGGCATTCCGAAATCATGATGTGGTCGTGGGGACTGTGGTGCTTCTGTGTCTGGTTCAGGCATTTGTGCCATGAACGAACAAGGCAGACAGCAACATACACAACAAAATGTCAATCCCAATAGAACAAATAATGGTGTTAGTATAGCAGAGAGGGAGTAATAGTTGCTCATGTCTAATCGAGCGATGAACATTCCCAACATAGCAAAGAACAAGGTGCCAAGAACAACTGTAACTACCGTTCGACTGATGACCATGGCTTTCATTGCGAACTTTCTATCATCTTGAGCAGAAGCTAGCCAAGTTCTACGATTATAAACATACGTCATTATTGGGACGAACAACATAATACCGAACTGTATAAATACCGGAGTAAATACAACAGTCCATGACACAGTGATGATGCTGTCAGCATTCAGAACAATTAGAATCGCAAGTATCACTCTTAGAAGCCAGACATGAAATACTTCAAACAATACCAACAGTTTCTGTGGAAAAGTGTAGTATCGTGTGGAAGCCAAAGAACTTGAATCGTTCTCTGTTTCTTCTCGCAAAGGACTTGAGATTATGAAAATATACTGAACACACAAATTCAACCAATTCAGTCCCTCCAAACAGAACCATGGCGCAAAAACTGCTGCCCATTGCCACGAAACTACACCATCCAACTTGATAACCAAGAATATTTGAAACAACACAAAAAGCGCCCATTCCAGAACTCTCTTTGCGCCCAACAAGTAATCCTGGAAATTATCCTTGCGCTCAGTTTCACTTCCATCATCAGAAGCAGTTGCAGCATCACCTCCAGCGTTAGGAGAATCGTTCTGATTATTCCGATCATCACTTTTCCATAGAAAATATCGCGATACGATTATAAGCAAAGCGAAAACGTCGATTATCCACACAGGCACAAACACTACGACCCAACTCCAGTCAACAACGCCGTCGCCCTTCAACGCAATGAATATCGGAAACAGAGAAACAAAGAGAACAAGAAAAGATAAGAAACAGAATCCTGTCATGATCATCCCCTCTGCTTCCGGTGTCAGAAACACTCCTAAACTGTCACCAAACTGTCGGTACATTTCAATTCCAGGCATTCCATGTCGATCGTAAATAGAACGCAGCTTCTCATCGCCCAAAATCTCCCACGCGGCGTTCACTTCCCGGAACAGCTGGGCATCCTCTTCTCTGTTCGACTTATCGGGATGAAGCTGTAATGCCAATCGACGATAAGACCTTTTGATTTCGTCTGCTGTCGCTGTCGGTTCCACTCTGAGAACTGCATACAGTTTCTTATTGTCCATCACAGGCGGCTGTTGTGGCTGTTGTCTTTGTGATTCCGAAGGCCCATTCGGCTGTTCTTCAAAGGTTGAGGAGGAACTCATTCAACACATAAAAGCTGGAAAATTTTGTCTTCAAAGAAAGCGGCCAATCAAAAGTCGACAGCGATAATGGCAAAGAAGAGCGCGTAAGATTATCCTTTGCTCTTCCCTCTGCTGCTGGTGGAAGGGCTGCCTTTTAAAGAACATTAACCTATAATTTCTGTAGACGCATATTCGTTAAATTATTCAGTGCGGCTGGAACGGGATTCACATACACATTCAGTAGAAAGAGGACATCGCCTAAAATGGTACTGCGCAAATATGACCCTTTCGGTAATTTTTATGTTATTTGGAGGATATTCTTATTTAAATAGTACGGCAACATGTTTTATTCTTGGAACACAAACCAAACGCTAATTAAAATGATACTATAGCGCCAATAGAAGCTCTCTGTGTTTGTCTTTGTTCGTGCTCGCTGCGGATTGCGTGA
>JALGPX010000002.1:176401-194448 GCA_023515795.1 Amoeboaphelidium occidentale | reverse complement strand
TGAATTTCAGTATCCAAGGAAGACTTCTTGATTTGGCTTCGCAAAGTTCCCAGCTGCCATGATTTAATCTGATATTGTTTTTTAAGAGTGCACATGTCTACAGTAGTTTGAGCCAATTTGTGTTTACCATGTGGGTTTAAAGAAGGCTTGGTCCTAGTTTGCTTTGCTGACTTCAAGTATCTAGCTTTCTTCTTCTTTTTCGTCCCTTGTCTCCTGGTAGATTTCTTTCTTGTTGAAGATTGTACAGAAACAGGGCCAGCAATTGTTTCAGCCGAAGTCACATCAGATTGTGTTAATTTAATTTTTGCGATCTTTTTCACTTTATAACGCCCGAGTTGAGTATGAACCACGGGGCTAAACGCATTCTTTCGAGAAGGAAATTTTAAATGTTTCAGCTCTTGCAAAGACCTTCCTTGAGTGGTTTGACGCTTTGCGGCGCGGGCAGCTCTGTACTTTTCTTTTAAAAGCTGAAGTTGACTACAGCAATCTTTAAACATTTGCTCTTGAAGACTTTCAACACAGACCGCACAACTTGTCTCTTGATAATTCAAAAACACTGCACTGGCAATCTGAAAATGACCTTTTTTTATCGTGCGATTGCTCAAATGTTTCCACCATTTCTTCAGCAGTGCAAGCGCCATTTTCATTAATTTTTTGAAATTCCTTCAAACATCTCGCAATGCCGAATCCCCTCAAATTGGAAACGTAATCGTTCCCCGCAACAACTGCCAAAGCGTTCCAACACTCTTCGGTTATTCCAATCTTTTTAAGTGCAATTGTTTTTCGAAAGAGAGTAAAACGCAAAGATTTCCAATCAAACTTGTTCATGAAAAAAGGCTTTGCAACAACAGAGCATCCATAAAATACCAGATCGGAATCCGAAGAAACAACTATTGTATTTGATAACTCATTCGATTTTAATTTCGCAACTAGACGCCCGATCTCAACATCCGCTTCAAACTTTGCGAGAATTACTGGCAAATTAGCCGATTCAAGTGCGCGAAATAGTTGTTTCGTGTGATGCTCTGTAATTCTAAAGCAAGAATATCTGAACTTTTCCATTGAGCGCCACTTTGACTTGGAAACATTATTCTGTGGATCAAAAGAATGAATAATGTCCTGAAATGAGTGCAGTTTAAGAAAGCGTTGCTGATCTCTTGCAGCATGGGTTTTATGCTTCTCAGCGGACCGGCTGCCATCGATAACGAACGTTACGTCTAGATCACTAGACATTTTGCTGAAAATAGTGACTAGAGCCTCATACTTGTCATCCAATACATAATAACGAATAAGATCATAGAAACTGCCATAGAGATCCACAAAGATCCTGTGATTCTTATATAATTCATTGAACTCTTGGAGATTGATGGTCTCAGATAACAGCTGATGTTTCTTGGCAAAAGCACTAAACCCTTTAATGCCCATTGAATTATTATATTTTGTAGTAGTAGTAGACGAGTGAGTTAAATGACAATTTTCGTAAAAAAGCGAAAACATTCTCTGATCGGCGACAGCGCAACCGAAAGCTTGGGAATGAAGTGTAGAATATCTCACGGGGAGCAAAACTATTTGTATTCTACGATTAAGCTTCTGGTTACTTCGCAGAATGATATTCTATTCTCTTAAAATTCTCCGCGATTTGCGATCTTTGCAGCAAATGGGTTCAAAGGAGAGCGAATACTTCGAAACAGAACTGAAGAGTCAACCAAATGATCTAATAGAGATGTATGCAACGACGTTTTAGAGTTTAAACAAGTTGCTTCAAAAACAATTAGATTTCAAGATCCAATGATATTTGAGTGTTTGTACACACATGTCACCTTGAACGATCAAATCAGCCAATGATATCGCTGGATTTTGACGAATTGGCCAATGATATTGCAGGATTTTGATTGAGATAGATATACCCCCTTTAAGAAAGCGCATTCGCACTCCAGCTCGCAGCATGTAGACGCTTGAGCTGGAGCTCTGCGCGATAAAGTCTATTTCGTTTTATAAAGTTAAAGCTCACAGAATGCTTGAAGTATGACCATCTTCAGTAAATGACAATACCAAGCCAGACTCTTTGATAGTTCGGGATAGTATAGGTATCTTTTCGATGTGTTTGTTATTGACCATCAAACCTAGAAGTCCTTCTCTTTTGGCAAACCTTACTGCCTCTTTAAGCGAATCTGGCCTGAACGATGGGGCACCTAGACTTCCGAGTGAATGTAACCCTGTTTTCCTTTTCCTCTTGTCCAACTCCTCTACAGGTACAAAGTCATCATCAATCTTGAAACCGCAACAACATTGATAAAACACAGGAAAGTTGGGCTGTTTCATGTTGACAGCCATGCATACTAACGGATTCCCAGATGAAAAAAGAATACTTCGTTTCGAATCGCTATCCAGGGAAGCGCAACGACTCAAGTAATCAAATACAACGGATAGAGTTGCATCGACAGCTTCATTCAAGCTAACACCGACAATCGGAACATCTTTCTTATTGTAAAATGGATACTTAATCTCTATCTGCACACCATCATTTAAATCCATTGAATAATCTAAAGCATCCCGAAGAGTCATAATATTAGAATAAACTTCATTGACGTAACTTCCAATGTCATGGACTTTTTCCGACATCGATTCTCGTCCAACTTGGGCTTCCTTCAACTGTTGGAATGACAACTGTGATACAGACAATTTCAAACCATTCTCAGCAATGAACAAATCTGGGCAAACAATCGGAATCATATCCTTTGTCACTTGTACAACCAAATGGGCATTCTTTGGACAAAGAGACGTTGCTACGACCAATGAAGCAAGACTGACGCTGTTTCCAGCAGCTGAATTTGTTTTCTTTGGGCTTGTAATCAGTCGTCTGCCCAATGTTTTCATGGCAGGAGATCCAATTGGAGGAGCAGGTGAAAAGCTTTGAACAACATGTGAAGACTTCCAGTATGTTCCAACTTGCCCAATATCCATCATTGGATGACTGAATGGCATCACAACAAATAATTCAACTGCAATCTCTCCGACAACTTTAGACCTGAAATCTATAATTGGCAGCGTTGTGGAAAATCGACCATTTGTCGATACAGTATTCGAATTGTATGAAACATCATGTAAGTGCATTAAAGCGTCTTTAACTAACACAAACGCTTTGCCAATAGCTTTGGATCCAAAAGAAGGTAAGATAGCAAAGTTAATCGAGCATTCTTTCGGGTCATCAAAAGTAAACTTATACACTTCATTGTTTTCTTCTGATGGAAGAATGACAATATATGGTATACCAGAAATAGCTCCATTTTTTGAATGGCAAGAAATGTTTAGACTGACCGACAACTGCTTTGTATTGTAAAACGACACAGCAGACTTTAGAGGACTCTGAACATTTCCCAAATACACATAAATCGCGGCCTTTCTATCCAAGTAATTGTGACCATAGACGGGTATCATTGGAGGAGGCAAGCTCAACGAGGGTAATTCAGAATCGCTTGCAACACCTGCATCCAAAGATAACGGAGGCAGCGCTTCATCAAGAGATTCCATTCTTAATTTAGACGGGGACCCAACTTCATTTCTTTGTTCAACAGTAATACTAGATTCCAAAAATGCAGCAGTTTGAACATGACCATTCCATAGAGAATAACTCCAAGGAGTCCAGTTAGTCTCATCTAAAACAAAAGTCGTGCAGCCTTTATCAACAAGAATTTTCGCACATTCCAAGTATCCTTCAGAAGCACAGTAAAACAAAGGCGTCCATCCATTATACTTGTCACGACGGTCAATTTCGGCCGCAAATGCAGATTGACTTGACAACAACTTCAAAATTTCAACATGTCCTTCTTTACAAGCCAAATGGATTGGATACAGTCCAGAATCGTTTGCTACACTTAGCAAAACACCTTGCTTGAGTAAAAGTTCAGTGATCTTAACGTGACCATATTCGCAAGCCAAACACAAAGGAACATTGCGAGAATAAACTCCAGATGAAAGAACAGCACCAGATTCCAATAACAAAGCAACAACATTCTCGTGGCCTTGGATAATCGCATATAGCAAAGGACTAAACCCATCATGGTCAATAGAGTCAGCCATTTTTGACGGCGACAAAGCTTCGTCCATTGCAACAGCACCACAATCCAACAAATACTTGCAACAATCATAATGACCATTCATTGCCGCATAATGCAAAGGTCTTCTTCCATACATATCCTGAGTCTTAATACTTCCACCACCAATAGCACATTTCTTCAATAAGACAAGGTTTCCACTTGAAGCAGCATTATGAACACAGGTCTTATCAGAAACATCATCAGAATAATTAAACTCGATTTTAAAATGCTCCTGAAGAATATCAACAGAATCTTCAGAGGTATCATTTCTGGAGCAAAGTTTCCAGAACACTCTGTTTACAGTCTCAATGTCAACTTTCGGGATCAGATCCTTTAACAGCGAAACAGACCCTCCAATTGCCAAGGCTCTAAGTAAAGCGTTCTCTTGTTCATTTTCAACAGACGCTGCGTTGTAATTCGCATCTTCGCTCTCATGGACTTCTCTCAACAAAGGAACATTTCCTCCGTTTGAGTCTAGGGCAGCAAGCTCATGCAATGCAACAGAGGCCAAGTCACCAATTTCATTAAGAATATCGCGATTGAAACAGGGCTGAACTTCAATTTGCCTCGATAAATACAATTCCTTCGTGTGCATCTTTGAGCGCTTGTCCCACTTCTTCAAGATCTTTCTGAATCCAGTCTCATTTAACTCCACAAAGCGCAGCAACTTTGACAAGTCGTGCTGAAAGTCATTCAAAGCATCGCGCAAGGAAATCAATGATACACTTCCGTAGCTTTTCCCTTTCCTGCTGAGTAACAACGACTTCTTCTCAACTAAGCTCTTCAACCTCGATCTCAGCTCTGCTTCCTTGCGCAAGTAAAATGCATTGACCTTCTCCAACTCTCTTTCCATTCTGAAGAAGAAATGCGTCTTTGCGCCCTCAAAGCTGTGCGGTATCGGCGACCCATCGACAGTCAATGCAGCATTAGAATCCGGGCTCATCGAAACTGACTGCGCTGCCACAGTTAATTGATGCTTCTCTGGCTTATTCTCCGCTACTCCAATTATTTTCTTCAGGGCCTTGTAGTTCATATACTGTGTAGACCATTCTGGGATGGCGTTCGACGAGATGAACTTTCCAAACTTCATCACAGTTGCCGCAGCACGCAAAAAAGAACTAGTAGAAACGTTTCAGGAGCTCTCTTTTGGATAAATGTTTTATTATTTAAGCTGCAAGTAAGGGCGCATCAGGGCTTCCTTCGCTGAAAGCCTTGTGTCGTAATCTGGCTCCAAAAGTAGCATGAGAAACTCTAGACATTCATCAGACACATCTACCTGTAACCGATCCTTCAAAGTGCACGAATACTTTGTAAAATTAAAATCGGTTCCATTAGGATACTTAGCGAGTACTCTTTCCGAAGGAGTTCCAAGTACAGTGAATATTTGTCTAATTTGGTCAATCTCAGACTGTCCTTCAAACAGCGGCATGCCACCACGAAGTATGTCAGCATACACACAGCCAGCAGAAAATATATCAATCTTCTCTGTATAATCTGTTTTACCAAATAGTATTTCAGGAGCACGATACCAAAGTGTTGTTACAGATGGTGTCATGTCTTTAATTGGAACTTCGTAGTTTTTGACATATCCAAAATCTGCCAATTTAACCGTGCCTTCTTCCGTAACAAGAATATTAGTAGGTTTGATGTCTCTGTGAATGTAATAGTTTGAATGTAAGAATTCTAGACCTTGAAGAACTTGCCGAAATAGCAACTTGGAGGCTGTTTCATCGAGCTTTGGCATCTTTTCTCGAACCCATTGCCTCAACTCATAAGGAAAATATTCCATAGCCAAATAGAAACGAATAGTTCCCAAATCCTGTTCAGTTTCAGACAAGATTTCACTCAGGGTTACAACATTTTGGTGCTGCAATCGTTGCAATGCAGTAATTTCACGTAAAGCTGTCAATGGGAACCCATTCTGTTCATTAGCATCATCCTTGATCTTCTTTAAAGCCATTATTTGACCAGTTTCTCGATGTTTTGCCTTGTAAACAGCACCAAAGGTTCCTTCCTGAATTAAGCAAACGATATCGTATTCTTCCGTAACATCAGAACATGATCTTATAAATAATCCTTTGGTAGGTTGCGAAAGGTAATCGAACTCCGTTGATACCTCTTGAACATGAGAATAATCAGAGGTCTTTGTTATGTTTTCTACCGGAAACTGTTGTGCTTGTAACACGCTTCCTATGCTTAATGCCTTCTCCGCGGACTTAAGTTCCTTGCTCTTCTTTGGCTTTCTTGTCAGTTTGGAGCTCTGCGTTTCCTCTTCCGCGTCGTCATCGAATGCGTCCCATTTCGATTTGCGCTTTGCTGAAGCCATTGGAAGAATTATTGTTGATTTCAATCAAAAAGAACGCAAAAGAGACTCGTAAATCTGACTCCCGTTTCACTTTTAATTGACTCAACATACGAACAGTCAACGTAGTCACGCAACCGTAACTACATCAACATCAGAGGTAACGTTNGCTCCTGACTTCAATTTCAAATTACCCGGTAAATAACGACCAGCCTGGCGCATAATCCATGCCGGGGTCTGCTCAACCTTTTGGCCTTTAATTACTCTTAAAATGGTGTCATTTTGAAGTTTGGGAAATTCTGTCATATTTCGTTGCAAAGAAACGTCCTGCGGTTCTATTATTGTTGATTTCAATCAGAAAGAACGCAAAAGAGACTCGTAAATCTGACTCCCGTTTCACTTTTAATTGACTCAACATACGAACAGTCAATGTAGTCACGCAACCGTAACTACATCAACATCAGAGGTAACGTTCGTAACATGGTCCCTATTGTGGTCTTGAGCGGACTTGCGTCCCTCTGTTACCTCGGTTTTGTTGTTGTTATTTTGTTCCTGCTTCTGTAGGTTTTGGTTTGAATTGTTCTGGTCTTTCTCCGTTGTTCTTGTTCATGAAAGTAAATACGAACTTCATGTCTTTTGCAGCGTTCACGTCTCTGTTCCAGTATCTGCCACAAGTAATCTTCGAGCAAATCTTCAGACGCCATTTCCTTCCTTTTGGTAGAACAGTGAAACATTTAGCGCAAATCTTGCTGGTATTGTATTCCCAAACGTATCTACACGGAATCTTTCTTTGTTTCAACGCTTTGTAAAAGCCAACCTTCGGAATTGGAGCGTGACCACGTGAACAACTAGAAAACTTGCCACCACCAAAAGCAACAAAGACTTTCTTTCCCCTTCTTTTGATACGCTTGATCAAATGATCATAAGCCCATTGTTTATGAATGTCACACGTTCTTCTTAGAAAGACGCCACTGGTGAGATCCGTAAAAAGACACTGAAGTATTCAAATTTTTTGCAAAGTAACTCAAATATTGTTTGAACTCAAGGACTGTGGCTACCTTTGCAGAAGGCATATCGGCATTGATTTTACCGATATCAGTCCGTTTACTCAACCTAAACTTTCGTTCTTCGCAGAGAATTCAATACCAGACAATCGTCTCCATTCTCCCCCAGAACAACCAAAAGACCCATTTTCATCATACGCATCAAACAAATCTTTCCTCCCAGGGTCTAAGCCAATGACAACAGTATCTTTTAAATCAACCGGAACATAAAATTTCTTGTCGTCCACCATATTCAAACCAAAATCATCGGGACCTTTGTCCCCATCATGGATTTTTTTCATGACATGAAATTCAACCGAAACGCCATCAGTTACCATCGAATACCCAAATGTCATTCATTTGGGTAACCAAGGCTTCATCTCAACTGTTTCTCCCCAGCGAGCTTCTGCTGTTTCCATAAAGTACTGTCGTGTTGTTTTTCCTTTTTCTATCAAGTCCTTATCAAAAGGAAAACCCCAGTCGCGTCGGTCTTCTTTTTCGAATTGTTACACTTCAAATAGGCAAGAAGTGTCAATGTTGACGTATCCGTTACGGTTTTGATAGATGGGCGCCAATGTAAATGTTCTAAGCCGCCTACCTCTTTGCTGAGTTTCAACGCGGAAAGCAGCATCTTCATTTTGATGGTTTCTAAAGAAGTCCAAAATTTTGTAGAGTAGCGTCAAGTAATGGTGCCAATTCGTCTTGATCTTTAACTTTTCTAGACTCAGCCTTATGACCGCTGTTTTTTTGCTTCAAAACGCAATACACTTGCTCCAATGCTGTACCCATTAACCCAATCGAACTGTAATTCTTGCAATATTCAACCACTTTCTTGGCCAACGTTGGTTCTTGTTTTTTTAGGATCATCAGACATTTCATATATGAACATAGCTATCAAATAACCAGCAGCGCTTTTACTGCGCGCCATGCTCACGAACACCTCTGGCAATGCCGTTTCTAACAAAAACTTCAACCAGCGTGCTATTCTGCCGAGCAAAGTAGTTGAAACGAAAGTTTTGCATCTTGTTTCATATTCTCCAGCCAGATGCACCATTGATTGTGACAACCCGTCTCCATTGGGCAATTCAAAACCAACCTGTTTCAGCATTGAAGCATAATCGCTAACTATTCTTTCCAAGTCACCCTCCAGACTATTTGAATGCACGTCTTTTGTGCGTCAAGTAGCCGCAACAAAAAAATTGCACAGGGTTCCATCTTTTCCTGTTGTAACAAGCCCAATACTTTTTCCAGCAGCCAACATATCTATCAAGTACAAGTTAAATAGGTTTGATGCATGAATCCTAATTAAGTTCATCCTTTCAACATAACGTTTCAGTTTCATTTGAAAATCTTGAGACTTGACATTCTTTAACAGGCCAAACTTGATTGTAGACGTCGCATACTCATAGGACGCATCTACGCTTCTCATGTTAACTGGAGGTTTGTAATTGGCGCTTTTCTATGACGAAACTCTTTGATGGTCCGTCCCACCGCATGACTTGCAACGTTTTGTAGAGGTCTCCTCGGGACTTTCATCATTCACACGAGCAACATCAGCAGCATCAATTGAAACAACCGTGGCACTTTCTAGAGAAGGGATTACGGTACTAAAAGCCATTTCCGGCTCTTTCTTTTTCTTCCTTTTAGGCATTGTTACAAAACAAGCCTGAAACCGAAGATCACCCAAACAAGCTATAGCAGGAAAGACGCATGATAGAAACGTACGAATATGATATTTATTTGCGTTTCAAAGCCGGTTACACTAGCCTTGTTGATTCAATTTAAAGTGGTGTTGAGGTGTGATATTTGACCTAATCGCTAAACTGATCACTGAAAGAGTCCAACAGAAAATGTAGACATTCTTCGTGCCAAGTCTGTCAATGTCTATAACTTAATCCAAATGGACGAATCGGAACGTATTCGCTTGTCGCATTTCGTCTTCACCAAGATCCGGTGGTATTTGGTTTCATCTGTCAGACGGAGAGCGTGAAGTTAGAGAGCGGGTTAAATGAGACTCGAGAAGTGCAATTGACTACATTGAATACGAAAGACTAAGTTTCAATTGATTTACTGGCTAATGACAGTACTTTGGGGAATGCAATGCAATGAGAATCTATTCAATAAAGAGTTTCAAGCTTAAATGTCATGCATACCCTGAACAAAGTGCGTCGAAATCATCTTGCATTAATGCCTGCTACTCCTGTAGTGGGCGTGCTGTAGTGGTTTCATTAATTTCCAATCTCTATATATCCAATCGAAAGATTTCTCTTAGGACAAAATCTGTAGAAATTGGCCTAAGGGAGATCTGATCCATTTCCTATTCTACGCAGTAAATCGGAGACGCATTCAAACAACCTATCAATAAAGAGTATGAAAAGGCACCAGAACTCATCTTTACACCAATTACACTCTCATCCTTGCATGTCCTTGCCTGAAACATTCACTGAAACAAGGCTTCACAAAGAGTTTCAAATTATAGTCGGGTTCCAATAGCGTGTACTCCACACAGAACATTCGATCTCTCCAATATGACCTTGAAACAGCTCAGCCTGATAAATCGGAGCATATCTGAAGTTCCAAGTCACCAGTTACGTCTCAGGGCTGTAGTATCAGCGAAATCGTGACTTTGAACGGCTGTTCATTGTGCAATATCATAATTTTAATCGACCGTTAGCCCGATAGAAACAATAAAAGAAGGTAAGAGGACTTTTCCGAGTGTTTTTATTACGTTTTCTCGCGTGAGGAGCTAACTCGGACTCGCTGACCAGCTAACTCGAACTTCGTGAGCTCGATTTTGCAAAAAGTTTGCATATCACAAAAAAATTTTAAGTGAAAATCCCCCATTTATTTCATTTAAACCTGAACAGGAGCAGCAGCAGCTGGGGCACCAGGAGCAGGAGCGCTTCCACTTAGATCTTCAGATTGAATAACAGTCTGGTAGTTCTCTTCTGGCTTTGGATCCAAAATGGTAACAGAGTCAGGTAAAGGATGCTTAGGTCCAACCTTTCCTTCTTCGTCAGTATCCTTCATGATCTTGACCTTAACACCCAAAACACCTTGTCTCAACAAGACGTGTCTGACAGCGTAGTCAATGAAGTCACGCTTTGGCTGACCAGAGTGGATCATGAAACCCTGAACAAACTTCATAGACTTTGCTCTAGCACCTCTCAATTTACCAGAAACAACAACTTCACAACCCTTTGCGCCAGATTCCATGACATAACGCAAGACACCGTAGCAAGCACGACGAACAGCCAAACCACCCAACAATTTGTAACGAAGGGATTCAGCCTGAGCCATAGCACACAAACCACGGTTAAGAACTCTGTCAGCGAATAATTCAACCTGTCCTTCAGCGAAACCAAATCTCTTTTGGATCAAAGAGGTCAATTCACGGATACGACGACCCTTTTCACCCAAAACACGCTGAGTACGTGTAGCACGGATAACAATTTCAGTTCTTGAAGGAGTAACTCTGACTTCAACACCGGCATAACCGTCTTCAGCCAATTCACGAGTGAAGAATTCATTAACTTCAGCGTAGAAGACACCATCAGCGACAAACTACAAAAGTTAGATCAAGTTCCTCAGACAAAAGAGGCCGTGTTGCGCTCAGACCCCATAAGGCCGGGTATGCCAAGTTCATTGTACGACAGTACTCAAACAAGAGGTGTCAGAAATAAAAGGCTCATCATTAGCAACACGATCAGGGCCTCTAAAGCAAAGCACGTACTCTCTTCTTTCTGCTGTAAACTTTAGGCAAATATCCAGGCTACAGAGAACGTATTAGAATCTCAGATGGTCCATTAAAGCGTACCATTTTCTTTTTGTGTGTTAAACTTTCGTTTGAATAGAAAAAATTTGTTGAGCCGATCATCGTGATTTCGGTTGGCGATTTATACTAGCGGTAGACGCTTCAGCACGCATCGAATGCGCTCTTCATTGCTACACGAAGTCCGATGGACGTTTTTATTTGTGAAATCATAAGGAGATATATTGTGATTACTAGAGTTGCAATGAGGTGACGAATCTGCATTGAAATAAGGCAAAGATGTCGCACAAAGCAAGGCTTTCTGTGGACATTCCAACACTTTATAAGTTCATCCGAGAGTATCAGGCATCTGTTGTATTTATGAATAAAGCTGAGCGCAGCGATACTCTTCTAGCAACAAAAAGAGAGCGATAATGCGTGGAGTTATATTGACCCCAAGATTTACTGTATACCACGAAAGTTCTCGCAGATAAGAAGTTTTGTTAAATTAGTTGTAGAAAGACAGGGCCAGCGGCCCTGTAAACATTAACCTTTGAAAGGATTTCAATTTAACGCTTCAGACACGCCTGCTTTACTACTACTAATTGATTCTTCACTATGATCACACTTGCAGTAGCTGCTAAAGCATATTTTTATTGGATTTTACAGAGCTATCATCATCCATTCAAGCGTATCAGAGTTAACTGATGATAACTGGAGATTCAGGTAAAGGTTGACCTCGTATTACAATTCCACCGAGGGTTGAATAATTGGGGAGAGCAAATAAAGATCGTTTTCTATCAGGTGTTTCTTTGTTCGATGATGGAATATTGTACAATACGCTCAATTGTTTCAGCACGAAAAACCTTGGATGAAATCTCTGGGCGTTCAATAGACATGTATTATTTTATTCTTCTTTCCATGATCATTTTTCCTGCTTGTTTAATGAAATAACATTGGGTGTCATCATAGAATTTTCGGTTGTTTCAGTGATGGTATCGCCACGAGATGATCGCAGAGCACTTTAGCCATCCAACCAATTACAGCAGGAAAGGGCATACATCATCATATCAAGGGAGACCAGCATACTAAGTAGCACTGGCACGAAATTGTAAATACATGAGCCACAGTCAGCCTTTAATTTACAGTGGCAATTGTTGCATGAAGCTCTATGTCGCGCACACAAGCTTGCATTACATTTGAATCTCTTAGATCATCGTTTTTGTTCTACAATACTGCATAGACAGACAGCTAATTGAGCCAAGATTGCTAAGCATTCACACAGCTGAAACAACGCTCTTAGCGATTGTTTAATCAACCGCAACCAAACTGTAGAAAGCGAAAACCGGAGATAGATGATCACTGTTTACAGAACACGGACGATTTGATATCAGCAGTCACTTTTAAATGTAAAAAATCAGCAGTGCTGATAAGTTTTGCTTTGTTTTCTTCTGCGTCCTTCACGCCGCGCTACTTGAAACGGCAAGATGAAAGAAGATAGTTAAGAATGGAAAGTATAAGAAACAAATAGATCTACCTAAGGATGCAACAGATACACTTTGTATATGAAAATATGAAATCTATTCGAAACCTAAAAGTTGAACGCCAATCACAAAATCANGTAGAAAGCGAAAACCGGAGATAGATGATCACTGTTTACAGAACACGGACGATTTGATATCAGCAGTCACTTTTAAATGTAAAAAATCAACTGCTCTGGTAAATTTGCCTAGGTTCTTCTGCGCCCTTCACGCCGCGCTACTTGAAACGGCAAGATGAAAGAAGATAGTTAAGAATGGAAAGTATAAGAAACAAATAGATCTACCTAAGGATGCAACAGATACGCTTTGTATATGAAAATATGAAATCTATTCGAAACCTAAAAGTTGAACGCCCATCAGCAAATGAACCAAAAGAATCACGCCATTCGTACCCCTGAAAAAAACGCGAGTCCATGTCTTTACACCCTCTGTCCTCTTAAAAGAGTCCATCGGGCACTATTGGATGGTTTTTGTCAAGAAATTCGTATCGACTTCAGCTTCCTTTATGCTGCACTTTTCCATTATATCTTCTTTATTTTTATGTGTTCCTGTGATGATTATGATGTTTATCAATGCGAGTCTTGTGTATCTGGTGTATGCTCAAACGAATTCTGGTGTGCTTTTAAAGTTACCTTATGGATTCAAGAGGGTGCTCCTAATTAACAAGGCCCTGGTCGAGAGCTTATCAATGTACGTGGATATGGATTACTGGAGAGTTTTGTATGATTATATCAAATATGAGTACTGTTCTAAAGTGGCGCAGCAGTAAGATTCAATAGCACATAACCTTCTGATTTTTAGCAAGACCGTAAAACAAGAAGGGTTTCCGGAGATGGATGTGTTCTGGAATGAAGGTTCAACTAAAAGTCCTGTCATTATGTTTTTGTATGGTGGCGCATGGATGAGCGGGTCCAAAGCTCTATATCGTTCCATTGGGTTTCACTTGGCCTCTCAAGGCTACACCGTGATAATTCCAGAGTACAGATTGTTCCCTGTAGTGACTGAGCTTAAAGACATGCTGCAAGACATTCTCAAGTCTATGAAATGGTCATTACACAACTGTAACAGTTATAATGGCGATTCCGACAAGTTCCATGTTATTGCTCATTCTGCTGGAGCTCATTTAGCGGCTCAATGCTTCTTAAGCTCTTCGAGTAAGGGTTCTGAATTTCGTGTCAAAGGCTTACTCTTAATCGGTGGTGTTTATGATATTTCGCAGCATTTTGAGTATGAAACCTCGCGTGGTGTTGAAGAGATTAGTGCTATGGGAAGGTTAATGCGCAATACCGAGGAAGACTTTATTGAAGCATCGCCACTTTATAACATCTCGGATAATCTCTCTTGCAAAGTTCATTTGGTTCATGGTTTGAATGATCAAACAGTACCTGCGAGTCAAAGCATTAATTTTTATGAAGCATTGAAGAGCAAGAATGTTGAGTCGAAGCTATTCTTATGCAACGAGAGTACTCATACTTGCCATATACTATCGCTACTAAGTCCTACGATCTCAAAACAATTTCGGGATAGTTCCTCCCACAAGCACGTCAACGACGTTCTGCAAGCCCTAATAGAAAAATAACCGTTTCAAGTATATGAAGTCGAGTAATTCATAAAATCGCATTAGAATGTTCAACCCGAGCCTGTTTTCTCTGCGCTATCAAGTTGTTTCATCCCAAACTCTTGTAAACATTGTTCGTCATGTCAAAGAGAGTATCAAAAAATTACAGAAATAAAACGGCAGAGCAAATTGTGGCATTGAGAGTGTACGATAGAGATAGGAAGCGCCAGGCGAGATCAGCGGTGCACATAGTAAGACCTGCGATAGAAGATCTTGAACAGAACGACAAGGATTACATAGTGGTTAAGAAGGTATTAAGAACTATGGTCGAGTCTACATACAAAAGGTAGTTAAATCTAAGAGACACAATTCCATATGAAGAAGATTTCATTGTTGTTCAACCTCCACATGGCCGAAGTTACTATAATGTTTCTGAAGAAAGCGTTTATAGAAAGGGTCTTTACCCCAAGTTAGATAAGTTGGTATCTGTAATGAAAGAGTTGTATCCAGCAGAAGAAGGTTGGGAGCACACCCTGACATATCTAGAGTCTGCACCAGGCACTCTTGCTGAAAGACTTCACAGTGACAGCGTAAAAAGGGCAGGTTATGTAGTATTCGGTGGTCTGGAATCAGAAAGTACTTTGGTGGTGTTCAACAAGAGCACTAAGAAGCTTGAGAAAGTTACTTACAATCGCGGGGATGTGGTGATCATAAAGAAGGACACAATACGTGCTGACTGGTACAACAGTTCTACTTCTAATCGTTATGGTGTATTATTTGATATTGTTAAAACACCAAATGATCCTCGGAAAGAAGACAAGAGCGTGAGTTACTTCAGTGTGAAAAGTTTGAAAGAAATGTTTGGTGCTCCAAATGATTTAGCAAAAGGTCTTGGCCCCACAGAGATGCTGGGTCCACTGCTTGCTTAAAGCGCAATGAGGTACTTCCGTCTTTATACGCGATATTTTGCTGCGTCTTGTACGCTTCAATAAATGCCCTTGTTGGTGTTCTCCGTTGATTCGCCGGTCACCCAAGTTGCCATTCAACCTTTACCATCTGATACTTCAAAAAAATGTAGTCAGATAGAGCTTAAGATCTTATTACCGTAGCCCTCTATGTAGTTCTCTCATGCAAGTGTTGCGAGAGTCTTTGATCGGTCAGTTTCTTTTCGTTTATGGCATTTGGATATTTCTTTATTACTATTCATTCAATTCTCTTGTAATGGTGGAAGAGTTAGATTCAGATGTGCCATACTGTATTGTCGCATTCTTGTAATTCTCTGAAAACGTAACATAAACGAAATCCGTCCTTCTTTTTTTAATACGGGTAGTTAAGCGAAAATCAATCAGAGCATACTTTCCACCGTAAGCCTGGACATCTTTTGAATAATTACCATAAGATTCAAAGCGGTCATTGTGCTGCTGGGCTCGCTCTCCATCAACCAACAACTCCAGGAACCATAAATCGGAGTCGCTGATCCTTATCACTATGTCAACATAACCATCACGGTCGGTAGTTTGCCATTCGGTAACCACTCGGTGCTTCTTGGGAACTAAAGAAGTTACCGCATTATAGTAAACAGCATGGATTTGTCTCTCACGACTACGACCATGATTTTCTTTAACAACGTCAGATAATAGCTTCCTGCTCATACGGGAAACGGATTCGACTACAAATGATACGATGTCACCAGAATCAAAGAACCAAATGCTGCTATCAGTGCGAAAGGAAGCCAACCAGAAATTCAAGTGCGCATTGGAAGCGAATGTCAGAAATCCTTCCGATGTGTCGAATAGAAACCCATGCTTCAGCAAAATGGTCACGGCTTCTTTGCTTCCAGGCGACCGATCAGGATCCTTAGTAGGGACGTCTTTGCCTTCAGCTACCTCTCGTAAAACATTAAGCATTCGCGAGTATGCCGCATCAGAAATCTCATAAATCGTTTTGATAGTTTCGACTGCTGGCATATCGATAAAACCTCTTTGTGCAGGCAACGAGCGGATCATACTATCAGAGTATAACCAGTTAGCAATGTAATTAGGAGTAAATTGTTCATTAGGCCGGCGGTTGTGATTAAGCGTGATTAAGATTCTTGAAGCTACACCTATATGAGCACCACAAGCTTGCCAAATTATATCAGAATGTTGTTCAAAACGACTCCCAGAAACCATCTCATTAAACTCTGTTCTCTTTAAAATAAGATCTTTTAACTCAAACATGTTCTGGGCAGGAATTTGTATTGGGGTTCCGGAACGCCTTCGTGCCCTGAGTGAGTCAAAGCTACCATAGGCGGACGCTACTAGTAAGTGCAGGCCTTTTTCAATCCGTGATAACTGATTCTTGCACAGCGTTTTCCACAGCCAGATATCAGCATATGTGCACTGCCCTTCATCCAACAACAAATACTTTTTGAATGGTTGTTCCACAAAATCCTCCCACGCGCATTTGTACTTTCTTTTGAAAAATTCGCGAAAGCTTTCACCTTCATCCAATTCATTACATCTAATATGTAAAACAGCGGCACCAGGCTCGGCTTCGAGTAGTCGCATGCATAACAATTGACAAAGGCCCGTTTTCCCGCAGAATGGAGGCGCCCTGATGTAGAACAATCCTTTACGTTCCATAAGATGTAAAATACTATCAACTAGTTCCTTTCTTTGTGTATTGAATGTCCCAGGGACACCTTCATTTGTATCGGGATCTAATGCAGAAACAGCAGTTCTCAAGAGATATCCGTTATGTGGTATACCAGCAGCCAGAGCGATACTATCAGGTGGAACGGAGCCTGCTTGTCGTCCTATTTTTGCCTTGATGTGATTGTAGATGTCGTCTCCGTAGTTTGGATAGCGTCGCAACCAGCCTTCTTCTGAGCGCTCTATCCACTTACCAACGGTAAACTCATAATCAGCGTTCAATTCTTCAATTAGATCAGATGGTTCTGGTTTCAATTTGCGCAAGAATTCCAATAACCCTTCTTTCGGTAGCCGTTGATTCATCGAATAAAATCAAAGGCACCGTTTCACAAGAGTCCACTTGATTGGGCGTTTATGTGCAATACGATTCGTTTCATTTCCACGGAATCCAAATCAAACTTTTTGCTGATATACCCCGTCCAGTGTCCTATGGGTTTTTGATTTGCGGATATTGATGTATTTCTACTTGATCGGCAAGTTAGAGGTCTGGATTGAGGTATTATTTTTGGTGCTCCAAATGATTTAGCAGAAGGTCTTGGCCCCACAGAGATGCTGGGTCCACTGCTTGCTTAAAGCGCAATGAGGTACTTCCGTCTTTATACGCGATATTTTGCTGCGTCTTGTACGCTTAAATAAAATGCCTCTGTCAGTTCGAATGTTTTCTTGCTCTTCGAGATGAAACAGATTGGTGTTTTGTTCTTGCACGGACTAAGCTTTGCTGATCAGGTTGATATTGTTAATAAGCACTTTGAGAAGCAAATAAGAAAAGAGTTTGAAGGCTCAGACCTGAAGGTTGTTGTGAAGTATGTTAATTATGCTCGCTTGCATGAGGACCGTCAGTTAAAAATGTGTAAAAGACTCAAGTACAGTTGGCTAGACTGGAAAACAATCCTTAGAATGCTTCCTTTAAGGGTTCTGAATATGGGCCTTTCGTTTTGGGGTTCGGAGAGCGTTCGACAGGATATGTTTCATCATGTTATTGAAACTGTGAACGAACTTGGACAGGAAATGATGCAAGACTCTTCTCAAAGTACCGATGATGATGATATTTCTTTTGTTTTG
>JALGPX010000002.1:97761-160292 GCA_023515795.1 Amoeboaphelidium occidentale | reverse complement strand
AAACATCTACAGACGCTCAAGAAGAAAACGCGCAAGAGACTACCGCGGAAGATGAAACACCACGAACTCAAATTGTCAAAGTTGTACAAATAGTCGTGCTTCAAGAACCACCACCAATTGCGATGTTTTTATGGATCGCTGGATTTTATCTAGGGTAATGTTTCTCCAATGAATTGAATTAATGCTTGTTTATAGAATTACTTGGTTTATCGGTTCTTTAATATTTGCGGATACGCCAACTCAAAGAAGGTGGAGAATGGCTAATCAGTTGACTAGTATTTTCTATGTGATCTCTTTGATTATAATATTCATTCAGCCGTCTTATTACTGAAGAAATAAACGCTCATCAATATTTTATTGAGCTGAAGGGCTGACTACAGGAACCATGACGAGAACGAAAACAGCAACGATCGCCAAGATTGTTAGAACTGCAAAGATCACGTTGAGTATCCAGAAAACATTCTGACAAGATCCTCTTGGTCTCCTCATACAGCACGCTGAGACACACCACAAGAAAGGAACACAGAAACCCAAAAAGAAAAAGCACGCTGTCCAACTGCCCTCCTCTTCAATAACAACAATTTCCTTCTGTACTGGCGTCATACGAGGAACATCGACAACATATCCACCATAATAGGTTTGTGGGTGATCTTTTTGATAATTCATTGCGTGGAAATCACTTTCAGAGGTTGAAACACATAGTTTGCTGATCAAATCAAGAAACACTAACTGTTTTATGATAGAATATCAAACCAAAACTAACGCAAAAGATAAAAGACATCATATTTATTCCGAGGACTTTAGTTCAGATGCTCTCAATGCCGTGGGTATCAGAATAGCCAATGCCGCGATAAGAACCACTAGAATGATAGATATCAAACGCGACCTTTTTTGGTATACTGTCTCAGCCTGATTCTTGGGCTTCGGAAAGAAACTGAGTACAAAAAATGGTATCCTAAAAATTATTAATTAAACTTTCAAACATGTGGAACTCACAATGTGAAGAATCCCGCGATAAACATGTTCGTGACCAACTTTCTTGCCTTTTCTTTCTCACTTACCTCCGGCACTCTGACAACATGCCGCATGTCGTTTGGTGGTGAGGATCTACTTGTAGATTCGGCAATCCGAACCATTGCTGCACGCCGTTCCTCATCCAAGTCTTTGCGGTATTCATTATTTTGGTTCTTTTTGAGAGAAGAATGTTCCACATGATACATATTATGCCAAAAATAAAAGTGTTTGTTTTTGTACGCTTTTATGCGATGCATTGGATATTGTTCTGACGCTGCCAATAGCATCACTTGATTCATGATCCTGTATCTCACTGTATGATTCTTGACACACACGAACTTCAGCAGAAACGCTTCCATCTAAACTAGTTGACTCGTAAAGAGCTATACAAGAAACACATTTTATTATGCAAAACAGCCTTTGGGCCTTAACGCTGCTTTGCAGTTGCCCCCTTTGTTTCAGGAATTATGACATTGCGTATCTTTTCAGGATTCTTAGCAGAAGATGGAGCCAATGTAGCTTTCAAAGGTACGTTTGCGTCTTCTGGACTGACTTGCTGATACAATGGCTCTTGTGATGGTACCCGCCAATTATTCACATTTCCATTCTGATCACCCTCCGTAGGAAACTCCCCTGAGCATCTCCACACACCATCGACGACATACTTGAAGAAAACTTTATCGAAAGGATCCAAATTGACAATTGCGAAAAATTCATCAGCAGCCTTTGGATTCTTCTTCATTGGCACAGACATCTTCCAATTGTCAAAGGTTCCTATGACGATCAGATGCATTGAGATACCTCAGAGCTTACCGGTTAAGATGACCTGCTTGCCACCATGTTTCCATTGAAACTATTAATGAAATATAGTTAGAATGCTCACTAAAACAATATCAAAAGTACTTCGACAGGGACGGTTTTAGGAGGCATTAGAGAAAGTGTAAATCAATAAAAGCAAAACTTGTAAAAAATCCAAAAAGAGCGTAAGTGGGCCCTGTTCGTTATGACAGAGAAATCTTTTGGGTTTTGGCGACAAAAGGCTTGCTAATCGAATCGATCAAGCTTTGTCAAACAAGGCAAGTTCAGCTCAAACAAGTTACTCCTGCGAAGTTAAAAGGGATTATGAATGAGATCGCGTAGATCGCGGCATCCATAGGGAGTATTTGATGGTTAATGGTTGATATTGTCTGTGTTGCTCTGGAACTATGTCTCTTAAGGCTTTTTCCATCAACGATATGCCAACATCTAGAAAGAAACGCCAAAAGAATCAGGACTTTCAGGTAATTTCGAACCTTCTGTGTACATAACCTTGCTAGAAAGTAAAATTGAAGTTGGGCAGAAAGATCGCGTCGTCCAAGGAGACAGATACCTCGTTCAAGTCGAAGAAAGTTGTGATACGCGCTCAGTCAATTGCTAATGCTGATTTAACCGTGGACCAGAGGGAAGCACTTCTAATGAAGCTAAAGAATGCTCTTGTTCAAGTTAATCATTCAAATCCCAGTTCCCGCAAAGCTGCGCTAGTTACTCTGACTGATATTGTAAAGCACGAACATCATTTGGTACGCGATGAGTTTTCGCTCATGATAACAGGAACTTTACAGACGATATTCGATAAGAATTCTGCTGTTAGAAAGAGTTATGTATCGTTCATGAGGCAACTTGTTCAGAGTGTTCGCAACGATCGCTTGTCGAGTTTCTTTGAGGGTTTAGTAGTGCGCTTACGTGCTGCACTGACACATTTGGATGAGGAAATACAAATTGATGCGTTGAGTTTATTAACGGTTTACTTGGAAATAACACCACGGTTAATTGTCAAGTTTGATCAGGGAAAGCTGTTTCCTGTCTTTTTACAATTGCTCTCTCCAGACACCACTAGGGCTGGAAATCATGGCACTTCAAGTTTGAGAGTGAGTCCACATAGTTCATTAGGAAAATCAAATGGGCGGTTGCAGATTCTTTCCGGTTTGTACAAGTATCTTCATGCTCAAATCAAAAGCATTTCATCCAAAGGTGCTAATTACAAGCCTATTCATTTCGCGCTGGGTTCTATTAGTTTAATTACAACCATCAAATGTCCTTTGGTTGTAGATGTGGTATTTCCTTCATTCAGCTCTACTGAAGAAGACACTGAAGAAATGGGACTGGATAGCAGAAAAAAGGTTGAGAATGTTATCTCTCAAATGCACCCTCTTCTCATTCAAATATGGGTCGAATGCAGTAGTTCTGCTTTTGAAGTTGGCAGGATAACTGATTCTACTTCACTAAAAATTATGAGGAATGCTTTATTATGCTTATCTTTGATATGGAAACAATACAGCCAGCTGTCTGGCCAAGTTAATCAAATCAAACTGTTAAAGATGAAGGAAACTATGAAAAGGACCATTGGCTTCAAGTATCCTTTTTCTATTGAAGAATTCGGCGAAATCGATAATCAAGTTGTAAATGTCTTGAATGAATTCAGAAAGAGCTATGAATTGATCACGAATGCCATGGTTTAAGTTATCAATAATGGTATATTCTGCCGTTATACTACATGGAGCGCGATCTAGCTATTGTATGCTTAGTTTTCGGTGCGGAATTAGTCTTCATAAGCGGGTTGCTATAAATAGACTCTTTTTCCGAGTCAATACATGCACAGTTGTAGTTTTGGCGATGCCTTCTTTGTAGCGAGTATACTGGAAGCTGTGTTCGGTATCGCACAGATATTGTGGTTGTTGAAGTTGTCGTCACAAGATGGTTCATTATGGTTGGGTGTCAAAAAGTTCTTCACTGCAACTTCTCTGGCTACTATCGTTGCAATAACTCTCATTATTCTTCTGCATGCATTTGATAGGGCTTGTTTTAATGTTGGTGTTGGTCACCAAGTGCTCATGGTCGTGATATACGTTATCAACGCATTGATCGTTGCGATGTATACTTACTACTTGTACATTAGATCAAAGGGTATCTTATTGAAGAGACCTGCACTAGGAAATTTCATGCAAATATTTGTTCCTGCTGTTATCATTGTAGTTTTAGTCGGTCACTTGGCATTAATAGCTTTCGAAATCAAACCTGTTGGCGTCGTCCCTCCAAGCGTTACTAGACTCATCATGGCTATTTTCCTAGTCGCTGCAGATATCATTTACACTGTAGAATTTATGCGCTACGCTAATACGGCCAAGAAAATATTCTCCTTGACTAAAGATGAAACAACGTGGACAAAGTTGGAGATTATTGCATACTTCGGGATGCTTTCCGTGTTTTGGGCATTTCTCGCTGCTGTTGCTGTATTCTTAAATAGCTATCTGACCTCTACGCTTGCTAGAGATCTTACGCATGTAGCATACACATTAATGCTGCTGATGCTAAGCTTATCTTTGCTGTTCTTGAAGTTTCAAATGAAGAAATATGGGCACGAGGATGAGTTTGCAACTATCAACCGTAGAAAGCAAAGTTATGCTAGCTCCAAGACGCGTAATACGGAAATGTTCTACAACAAGTCAAGAGCAACTTCGGAAAGTGCCACAGAAGAGCCCACGATAGTTTAATGCATAAAATTTTAGTTCGAGTTTAATGTAATGTTAAGTGTAAGGTGTTATCATTAAGGGCTTGAGTTGAAACTCATTTGGCTTTTTTCGGGAATAGAAAATTATCTTTATAGCCACTTTTGGTCGACAAGTGAAAGTTGCGAGCCAGATTTTTGAAGAAGATGACATCTATTTTTAGTCGCGAAATATATATGGACAACACCACAGCAGAAAAGAAGCAGCTAAAGAGAATAGGAAGACCTCTTGGACTTAAGATTACTCCTTCTGTCGATTCAAACTCAAGATCACCAACCGTGTCGCCGACATCCATAAGCAGTGATCGACTCTTAACTGCAGCAAGTCAACCTAAAGATGGAAAGCACATCTCAGTTCAAACGGTAGAGATTCCAAAGAGTCCGGCTACGTCTCATATCCGTCATTCCGTTACACCTTCTTCTGCCCACCCAATGTCCGCTGGCTCGGATCAAGCTCCCAAGTGGGGTGCAGGACCATATCAAGATGAACCGATTTTGATACTGGGCAATCTTTATCTTGGCAGTGAGAAGAATGCGTCCTCTCAGATTGTGCTCATGAAGAAGAATATTGGAGGTATCATAAATGTGGCAAAAGAGTGCAAGAACCACTTTGAACAGAATCAGGTTGGCGTGAAACTGTTGACCGAAGAATTGGAGGACATATCTGTTCAAGATGCAGGACCATCTTCTCCGATATATAATCCTTTAAATTTATCAACGTCAAAGAACGATAAGAGGATGTCGAGCTACTCGCATGCTCATTCTTCTTACTCAACAAGTCACCACGACAATAATTCTTCAAGCAAACGAATATCGCTTTTGAGTCTCCCGTCAGTCACATCTGAGCAGAAAAGGCAATTCACAGATAAGGATGTGTCTAAAGTACAAAGCGATTCTGCATCATCAATCGAGAGCGATCTTGAAGATGAAACAGATGAGCATGACGCGCTTGAATTACAAGAGCAAACAGAGGTATCAGAAGGAGCAAACTCGTCACAGAAAGACAATGTATCATTGCTAAAATCAAAATCGGAGGGCTCTTTACGATCAGGTGTAGCTTCTAGTGTCGATCTTACAAAGTTTGAGCCGCCCTTGTATCTACACTTGCCTTGGACTCACAATGAAGAGCGTATATTACAGTATTTTAAACCAGCTTTTGACTTTATTGATCTCGTCAACTCCAAGGACAAGGCTGTACTTATACACTGCAAGCAAGGCTTATCAAGATCCGCAACTTTGGTGATCGCATATGTAATGAAGGAACTCAAAATCTCTATGGAAGAAGCTTATACTTTTGTTAAGAAGAAAAGCCCTAATGTTAGCCCTAATCTTGGCTTCGTGTTTCAGCTGCTTGACTTCGAGAAGGAAGTTCTTGGCGTCGAAAGAAAGAATATCTCTGAATTAGATCTTAAAGCATTATAAGAATAAAGGCGTGTCTATTTTAGAGATGAAACGGAATTGAGCCCCAAAGCATTTGCGCCATATTGTGGCACCAAGTTTTCTGCTTCTCACGAGAACGCATTGCACCCAATTCAAAAGCAAAATGGACGGCAGCAACTTGTCACTTGAGCCAAAGATTATGTGGCAACCAAAAGCCATCGAAAAGACCAAAATGGAACATCTTCGTAAAACTGTTAATGACAAATTCAGAGTGGACTTGAGTAATCTTTCCATGGTTGCGCCGAACTATAACTTGTTAAGAGAATTACCACGATTTGCATAAATGGTCTTGCGAACACCACGCAGAATTTTGGGGGCTTATGTGGGACTACTTGGGCATAAAATACTCGCAAAAGTATATGCAAGTAAGCTGTGCTTTTTAATGGAAGTTAATCATTGTCAGGTCGTCTCAGACATTAAGATGGACAACATTCCAACGTGGTTTATTGGGGCCAGAATGAACTTTGCTGAGAATCTTTTGAAGTACCGAGATGATCATTTGGCTATAATTGCTACTGGTACGAGTTAAAACTTTGTCGCAGCTTCTAAATTTTCAGGCGAGCTTGGTAAGGAGTACAAGATCACTTACCAGGAGTTATTTAATATGGTTGAGAAGTGTGCGAGTGCCTTAAAAAAGGCTGGCCTTCATGTTGGAGACCGTGTAGCTGCATACATCCCGAACTGCGTTGAAGCGATTGTGTTCATGTTGGCTGCGACAAGTCTTGGCATTATTTGGAGTTCTACTTCGCCAGATTTTGGAGCGACTGGTGTTCTAGACAGATTCCAGCAGATAAGACCAAAAGTGTTGGTTTCCGTTAATGGTGTCGTTTATAATGGAAAGACTTATGAGCATATTTCAAAGGTAAAAGCAGTTGCCGAGTCTTTGGAATCCCTTGAGAAGGTTGTCATTATAAATTTTGTTGAGTCTTTGGGCTTTTCTGATGTTCCCAAAGACAATGCAAAATGGGTTACTTATGATGACTTCTTGAAGTCTGGGGATGGAGAAAAGTTGGTGTTTGAAGAGTTGCCTTTTAATCATCCATTGTACATTTTGTACAGTTCTGGAACAACAGGAAAGCCAAAATGCATCGTTCACTCTGCTGGTGGAACTCTTATCCAACATTTAAAAGAGCACGTTATTCATGGTGACATGACAAGGGACGATGTGTTCTTTCAATATACAACCACAGGTTGGATGATGTGGAATTGGTTGGTTTCTGCATTAGCTGTTGGATGTACCATTGTTTTGTTTGATGGTTCTCCTTTTAAACCTGATGCTGATATTTTGTGGCAATTGGCAGAGAAGCATGGTTTTACAAAGTTTGGTACTAGCGCTAAATACATTCAGTCTTTGGAAGAGATGAAGATTCACCCGATTGAAAAGTTCAAGCTTGAGAAATTAAATGAAATTTACTCCACTGGTTCACCACTGGCAGGGGCTAGTTATGATTTTGTTTACAAAAACATCAAGAGTGATATCTGTTTGGCTTCTATTACTGGAGGCACAGATATTGTTTCCTTGTTTGCTGGACACAATCATACTTTGCCAGTGTACCGTGGAGAGATCCAAGCAAGATGCTTAGGTATGGCTGTGGAATCTTGGGTCGATATGAACAAGCCTGTTTATGGTGAAAGCGGTGATTTAGTTTGCAAGAAACCGTTTCCTTGCATGCCTGTTTCATTCTGGAACGATGAAAGCAAAGCAAAATACAGAGAAGCCTACTTTTCAAATTACGAGCATGTTTGGTATCATGGGGACTATCTATGGATTAATCCAAATACTTTTGGTGTTGTAATGTTAGGAAGGAGCGATGGGACATTGAAACCAGCAGGAGTTAGATTTGGAAGCGCAGAGATATACAATGTTGTCGATAAATTCAATGAGTTTGTTGCAGACTCTATTGTGGTTGGACAGAAAAGACCAGAAGATAATGACGAAAGAGTTGTATTGTTCTTGAAGATGAAAGAAGGTTGTGAGTTTAACAAAGATTTAGTCGATAAGATCAAAGTCAGAATAAGAACAGAGTTATCGCCAAGACATGTCCCAGCAGTTATACTGCCAATTGCTGATATTCCTTACACGATTAATGGCAAGAAAGTAGAAGTTGCTGTGAAAAAGATTGTGTCAGGAATATCTGTCACATCTTCTGCCACCCTCGTTAACCCAGACTGCTTAAAGCTCTATGGAAATATCCCTGAACTTAAATAGCAAAATGCCTTGAATAAAAATTACGCATCTTAAGCGTTTCACATTCCGGCCGTCAAACACATGGTCGAAACTGTTTCCTCAAATCAAATTTGAAGCCCAATGGAACCAGAACCAACAAACGCTCAGGGAGAAGAAGCCCTCTATCCAATAGCAGTTCTCATCGATGAGCTGAAGCATGACGAAGTTGCATACCGCTTGAATGCGATCAGAAGACTTTCGACTATTGCGCTTGCTCTAGGAGCAGACAGGGCTAGAGAAGAGCTGATTCCTTTCTTGGATGGTAACGATTTGTCATACTGAGTCCCTCTTAACTTTTGTAAAGAATCCGTTGAAGATGAGGATGAAGTGTTGCTTGCTTTAGCTGAAGAGCTTGGAGGCTTGATTGATTTCATTGGTGGCCCATCTTTTGCTCACACTCTGCTCACGCCATTGGAAAACTTGGCTGCCGTAGAAGAAACTGTCGTCCGTGACAAGGTATAATGGCTTTGTAAAGATTTGGTATTGATATTTAAAGGCTGTTGAATCTATGGCTAAAATCGCTGCCGTTTTAAGTGCTGAACAAGCTGAACATTACTATGTTCCTGTTATTAAGAGACTTGCTGCAAATGACTGGTTCACAAGCAGAACAAGCGCATGTGGTTTACTCACTCCGATTTACTCCAAACCAAAGCCAGCTGTACAAGAAGAGCTTAGAAAGTACCTGTTCATTATTTGAAGCTGTCTTAACTTTTAGAACATTTGCAACTCTTTGCCATGATGATACTCCGATGGTACGTAGAGCTGCTGCCACTCACTTGGCAAAGTTCGTGAAACAATTGTCCAAGCAACATGTTATCGATGACTTTATTGCGTTGTTCAACTCTTTGGCTTCTGATGAACAAGACAGTGTTCGTCTTTTGGCAGTTGAGTGCTGCGTTTCTATCGCTGAAGTTTTGGGACCAGCAGATTCTAGAACGCACATCCTCAACACTCTCAGAAGTTTGTACAGTGATAAGAGCTGGAGAGTTCGTTATGTTATTGCTGAGAAGTTTGTATCTTTAGCAAAGGCTGTGGGCCCACAAACTGTGAAGGAAGATTTAATCGGAGCCTTTGTTCATGTTTTGAAAGACGCAGAAGCTGAAGTTAGGATCGCAGCTTGCTCACAAATTCCTGAATTCAGCAAGATAATCAACGATCCTCAGATAGTGTTAAAAGACATTGTCCCATGTGTTAAAGAGTTGGTTACCGATGGATCTCAACATGTTCGCTCAGCTATCGCTTTACAAGTTAGTGGATTAGCTCCAGTTCTAGGAAAGGGCAGTACTATTGATCACTTGTTGCCACTATTTTTGCAATGCTTGAAAGATGAATTCCCTGAAGTACGTCTTAATATTATCAGCAAGTTGGATGCTGTTAATCAAGTTATTGGAATTGAGTTGTTATCACAATCCTTATTCCCAGCCATTGTTGAATTGGCTGAAGATAAGCAATGGCGTGTTCGACTTGCAATTATTGAGTTCATTCCATTGCTTGCAAAACAGTTGGGTGTCAAGTTCTTTGACGAAAAATTGGGAAATATGTGTATGTCATGGTTGACTGATCCTATCTTTTCAATTAGAGAAGCTGCCACAGTGAACCTTAAACGTCTTGCTGAAGTTTTCGGCGAGTCTTGGACAAAGGTTATGTGTTATCATGCATTTCTAACTTTTTCAGGAGGTTATCTTACCAAAGGTTCTTGCCATGACAAGCAATAATGTCTTTACTTACCGCATAACCACTCTATTCAGCTTATCCGTAAGTTTCTTGCAATTGAGACTACTAATTCGTAGGCCTTGTCAACAGCTCTCTCACCAGATACTGTAAAAGAGTTAATTGTTCCAGCTGTACTCCAATTGACCAAGGATCCTATTCCTAATATCCGTTTTAATGCTGCTAAATGCCTTGAAGTTATTATCCCAATTCTAAAGAAATCTGCAAATCATCCTATCGTCACTGAAGTTATCAAACCTGCTTTGAGCAAAATGACGGAGGACAATGACCAGGATGTTCGATACTTTGGACAGCGTGCTTTGGTCTTGTGTTCTTAATGTGAAGTGTATCGAAAAGTGGAGTCAATAAAAAATTTGATCTGTGGAGGGTTCATATATGCAGACGGAAAGAGCGCGAGAGGCTTCTTAACGGATTTTGCTGTTGAGGGATGAAACACCTCCGTTTCTGCTTCAAAGAATCAAGCCGGCGAATTTTCAATTTTTTGCAAGACACAGATTGAACCAAAATGCATTTGATGTACTATCCTGATAGCGAGGGAAATCGCGTTTACACTCTTAAGGTAACGCTGCGGACATATCACGTGGACTTATCTGTTTGTGTAGAAGACTGAGCCTTCTGGAAAAATGACCAAATCAGCTCATCCAGCAAGGTAACAATCATGACGATCATCAAGAGCGATATTAACGTGATAGATTTTCCCCTGACGATAAATACTCCAAGCAGAGAGTTACTTTGAAGAAGCGCTTTGGAATCCTACCGACGATGCTTTGAAGATATGAAGCGGAGCACAGAATAGACGCGTTTATTGTCCAATGATTTCGATCGTTTTAGAAAACGTCTGTGCCACAGCACTTCTTGTACTTTTTACCACTACCGCATGTGCAAGGATCATTACGCCCAGCCTTTGGTTTTGTGTCCTTCTTCTTGTTGATGGTGATCTCTTTACCCAAAATTTCTTTTGCTAATGCTTGTAAATTTGCTTCTTGTCTTTCTTCAAAGATTCTTGCTTCCCTTTCAGTGGTAGGGAACCCGTTCTCTAATCTGACAATCAGTTCGTTCAGTAGCTGCGCCTTCCCGGTAACTTTGTTTGGAAGAATGCGAGCAATGAATTGATCATGCTGAGTGATATTATCATTACTCTGCTTCATTAATGAGGTCCCTACAGTAATTTGATGCTCCGTACTATCAGCAAAGCCCAGCGACAATTCCTCACATGAGGACCAAATCATTGACTTGAACAGACCCACATATTTGAACTTGAAATGCGACTTTTCGCACATGTCGACCTGCAAAGTCTGCACAGTCGTATTAATCTCAACGGTGACGCTGTTGCATTTCCAAACTTCGACAGTGTGAGTGATAATTCGATCATTGAAGAAAAGCTTGATATTATCGCAAGACTCCACAAAGACTTTCGTACAAGTCGCATTGACGGTGAACACACTGTTGCTGCACCCTTTAATGTATAGAGAGTCTTTAGCATCCAAAGTCTCAGTAGTTAACGCTTCCGTATGATCTGATAGGCCGTGGATGATCTTGGATTGTTGTGCTTTACCAGCACCCATCAGAGACTTAACTTGAGCGATACCTTTAGTATCAAGAGAAGGTGTGCTGCTGACGGTCTTAGGCTGTGGTACACTTGCTGCTGTTGGTTCCGGCATCGCTTGGTCGTTGCAGTCGATTTGCAAACAAGAATTTCGCTCAACCGCGCCACAATTACGCCCTGTTTCGATGCCTCTAAAAATGGAACAAATTGGAATAAAATTTATGAGTGATATTATGGCTTCGGTGAAGGAACATTGTCGTCTCTCTTCTTGGCCAAAACCTTTTCGAATATCGTCTTGACGGTATCTTCACTAGGATTATCAAAAGGCCATGATCCAAGAACATGTTTCCAGAGTTTCTTCTCAAAGTTGGCACATTCTCTCTTTGACATAATTGAACTCTTTGATTTCACTAAATCGAGAATCAGTGTTCCCACTGGAAGAATATGTTCCTTGATAACTGCGATCGCTTCCTTTTGATCCTTGCCTTTAACGGCAGCCATAGCATCCAGATTCTCTTGAACGGGTTTAAGAAGCTTTCCTGGACCACTTATCGTAGAGGAATCTTCCAAAGTAAGTTGTTGAGCCTTTCTTTTTGGTCTATCCTGTGTTTTTGCACGCTTATCAGCTCTTCGTTGGGCTTCTGCTTCATCTCGAAAAACTTTCAGTAGATATTCGCTTCTTCTGGCTAAATTTATCGGAGTTGGTCCGGCAACATTGGATGAAGAGCTAAACTGGAATCTTCCTTTGAACCCTAGCCTCTCGTCACTCTCAATTTCAGACCAATTAGTCATGCCATGCAAATAAATCCCCACAAGCAGCATAGCATCATCTTTAACCGGCCATGAAATCCTATCGGACCAGCCAGACTGACTCACAGGCTTAAGAGCAGTATCAAATCTGAATTGGTACATATTGGACAGTTTCTTGAGTTTAGCTTCGATCAAATCCATATCTGCGATTCTTTGTAGCAACATAGAAGGATTAATTTGATCAAAGCCCATAAATTCAATATGTGAACTTCGTTTGCCTTCTGGCTCATCTTTCGATGGAGAATCTAGACTATTAAATGCAACAAAAGATGAAATACCTTTCTTAGACCCTGTAGCTTTCTTACAAGCCTGAATAACCTTCTGACAGTGATCCAACAGAACACCATCTTTCTTCTCTGTTAAACCGGCATCTTTCGCTATGAGTTCCAATCTGCCTGATTCTGTGCTGAATCCAAACTTAGTCAAAGCACGGTACAGTTGCTTCACTTCTCTCGAGTTTAACGAAGAATCATCTGAACTTGTTGTGCCTGAAGAAGCTGGGCGAGCTCTTGAGGCCTTTTGCCTTCCGGAACTACCTAATGCCTTATTAGCGCCTCTTTTACCTTTCGCGTCGGCTTGGCTAGGTGATGTAGCTTCAGCACGATGGAGCAAATCTTCTGCATAACTCTTAACATTAGTGCGTTTTCTTACATAGCCCAGTTCGGCTTCCTTCTGAACTTCCTCATCCTCCTTGAACTTCGATCTTTCTTTTTCTGGAATAACATCTTCCCAGCTACCAAAGTCAGCGACTTTGAAAGAATTCAAAAATTCTTCATTAGCTGTGGTCGTTTCATTAGTGTCTTCTCTTCTTTCAGCATTCTTTAAGAACTCGTTGATGTCTAGTTTTTCTAGCTTTTCCATTTCTTCATTGTTTTCGGCAGATTTAGAAAACATAGACATGGCTCCGAACTTTAGAATCTTATCTAATTCTTCCTTGTCCACACCAATTTTGCTGGTGCTAGAGACTGAACCCATAGCTGCTAGTTTACTCGAAGTGGCATCCTGATTCTTTTCCATATTTCCAATGATGGCATGCTCAAGAACCATTTTTGCTTTCGCTCGTTCGAATATCTGCTCTTCCACTGTGTCTTTAGCAATCATTCTGTAAATATTGACGGTATTCTTCTGACCAATTCTATGAGCTCTAGCCATAGCCTGAAGATCATTCTGAGGATTCCAGTCAGAATCATAAATGATAACTGTGTCCGCAGTATCCAAGTTAATACCAAGACCACCAGCTCTAGTCGACAGCAAAAACACAAAATCATTGGAACCCGGTGCATTGAAGCGCTCAATCGATTTCTTTCTGGCTTCATTGTTCGTAGAACCATCAAGCCTCTGAAACTGATAGCCTTTGAGCCGCAAATACTCTGCAAGTATATCCAACATCTTAACCATCTGGGAGAAAATCAAAACACGATGATTGTTCGTTTGAAGGTGATGAAGGAGTTTGTCAAGCAGGAACATTTTCCCTGAATTCTTAACAATAAGGTCCAGAGTCACCACTTCAGGTTTATATCCTTTAAATATAAAAGGGTGATTAGAACATTTCTTGAGTTCCACGACTAAATTGTTCAAACTCATTTGACTTCCGCCACCCTTCTTGTTCAAAACATCGAAATTCTTGCAATGAATATTCTTATAGAGTTCCATTTGAGATGATGCAAGACCAACTCGCAAAATGTATTCGTTCTTTTGTGGTAAACTTGTTTCAACATCTTTCTTCATTCTTCGAAGGAGATGAGGTTTCAATTTAGATTGCAACTCTTGCACTTTGACAGCAGCATCATCAGAAGCTTCTTTAATGGCCTTGTATGGTTCTTCGAATTCTTCAAGAGATGTATATCTCTCTGGATGCAAAAAGTTAAGAAGAGACCATAACTCTTTAACAGTGTTCTGCAACGGAGTACCGGTGATCAGAAGACGGTTGTCTGTTCTAAAATCTTTCAAAACATCGTGCAATTGAGATTCACTATTCTTTAAACGATGAGCTTCATCGACTGCCAAATACTTCCAATTAAAACTACCAAGGAATGATTTTTCTTTGAGTATGATTTCAAAGGTAGTAAGCAGTACATTAAACTTTAGCCTGTTTTTGTTTCCTTTCATGTAGAACTCGTAGTTTTTTATGACATTCCTACTTTCTGTGCCACCAATGAAAACGATCACATTAAATTCGGGTGCCCATTGACAAAACTCATTATACCAATTAGACAAAACTGAAAGTGGCACAACAACTAAGAATGGTCCATAAACATTAAGTTCATGATACATGTATCTCAAAAAAGATATTGTCTGCACGGTTTTACCTAAACCCATTTCATCAGCCAAAATTCCATTTGTGTTATTGCTCCAAATGTAAGCTAGCCATGAAACACCTTCTAATTGGTAGCTTCTAAGCTTTCCTTCCTTGATATAATCAGGCTGAGTTGTAAGTCGGTGAAAGCCTTCTCTTCTAGATGCAACGTCCTTGTACTTTTTGCTTTTAGATGGAACACAAGTATTTTGTTGTGAGTTCAAAAACTCATCAATCTTATCCTGAAAGTTATCCGCAAGTGTGCTACGCTGTTCCCATGTCACATCAGAATAAGGCAGAGATTTCCACTTTACCAAAAACTCGGTGTCGCTGATACCACGACGAGATGCAATTATTCTTTCGACAAGGACATAATCCTCCAACAGAGATCTCCTGTTTTCGATTTGTTCTTGAACAATATCTTCATCTTCTTCAGCATAAAGAAGGTTGATTTTGATATAATTCTCAACTTTCTTGAAGCCTTTGTACTGCTTCAAGTCTGAAAACGTTTCCCAGGTATTGTGAAGGTGAGATACATCCTTCCATTTTACAAGGAATTCTGCTTCTTCATGAAGGCTTTGTGTCGATCCTGCTGCAGTGCCAGCATTCTCTGGAATTCTATGGTCCATCACTACATCAACAGCAGGTCCGGTATCTTCTTCATAGTACGCATCACCCATTTGTTCCTGGTACATCTTGTCTTCTTCGTCAAGAAGTTCATCAACTTCATCATAATCGATGTTGTAACTTTTTACTTGACTATTTCTTGCAGAGAACCTGGTACCAAAATTACTAAAATCGAAATCTTTATCTCTCTTCGCCTTCTTGCTCTTAGATTTCTTGCGCTTGCTTTTCTTTACGTAACCATAATCAGAGTCATCATCCGCAATGAATGAATCTCCCTCGGAAAAATCTTCTGAAACTTCGCCATCATCAGAGTCTAGACTTCAGCCACTTTCACATGCTGTTTCAACTTACCTGACACTCTACGTTTTCTCTTTTTCTTTTGTACACCAAAGTCGTCGTCATCACTATCATCGCCCTACAGGAAATTTAAGTGGCTTTCAAGCAGAAATTACCCCGTAACGAACATTTGACACTCTTGACCTCCCAGACCGTCGCAAGCCATATAATTCCGGATCCAAGTCATCAATATCAAGCTTTTTCGATGGCCTACGCCTTCTTTGAACAACTTCTGACTCTTCGCTGTCTTCTTCAGATTCCTCGGACTCTGACTGAGACTGCTCTGCTTCCGAAGGCACAAAATCTGACGAAGCGTCATCGGCCTGTGGATTCTCATCTTCCTCAGCAGAATCATTCAACTGGCGCGTCTGCTGAGTATCACCATTAACTCCGGGATGAATAACATCATCAAATTCACTATCCGAACCTTCTTGCATGCTTTCGTTTGTTTCAGCTTCTTTTTTGAAGTTCTGGTCTGTAATATGGTCTGCGCCGCTTGGAATAAAAGTATCATTGTGAACATCCATCCCATTGGCAGAGTCTTCATCCTTTCCTTCTTCTTTGGGTTCCTTTGATGTGAAGCCATTTGTGTTTTCTCTGTTCGCTGTCTCATAGTGATGCTGGGCAACATTATACTGAACAGGCACTTGCTGACTGCTTGCAGAATTTACAAGATCATTAAGTTTAGGAGCTGCAGCGGGTACAGATAAATTTATGTCTTGAACTGTGGCGGCTTCCGGTTTACTGGGACGCTCAGTTTCTTTTGGGTCAACGTCCATCTCAAGCTGAAAACTTTGAGAGCGAATCACGTCTGCAAGGTGATGGTTTCATGCTGGCAAATTCCTCGTACACTCATGATTTTAACTAAATGATCGGTGATAACGTAAATTCGGAGCAGCAGGAACCCCCTGAGATGGAATCTTCTGCTGAAACATCGTTCCGTAGAGGCTACATGTCGTTTTCGTTCACGTCACCAAAGCCAAGCAGAAGATCATCGATTAGAATACATGGCTCAACTGGCGAGTTGCTATTTAGAAAATTATTCAGAAGGCCTAGTCAGATCACCTATCGTGGAATGAGATCTGCTAAGGATCAGGTATCATCGTGGTATGATAGCTTGCAAAGCATTTACGATTTCACGCCAAGTAGACGAGATGTTGTTTCAGGCCATGATCATTCTTCTGTTCTAGGCGCAAGATTATCTTCGCGTATATCTGCAGATTATGAGATAGACGACAATGAGGTTGTTGAAGAGCCAGACTTTGATGCTCTTACTGAGATTTTGGCAGTAGATGATCGCGCCACAATGACAACAAGTCAGTTCATCTTTAACTCAATTAATATCTTTATTGGAGTGGGTTTGCTCTCTTTGCCTTACATGTTTAAGATGGGTGGATGGATTATTGGCACTTTTTTAATACTGTCAGCAGCATGGTTCTCACGATACATGATCAGAATTCTCATCAAGGCCATGATTGCAAATAACTCGAATTCTTATTCTGATATCGGAGAGAAGTTATTTGGTACCAAGGGTAAGTTTCTTGTGACTGCGCTATTGTTTGGGGAATTATTCTTTTGCTCTTGCTCTTATGTGATTCTGGTCGGGGACACGCTTTATACTATTCTGGAGACACGTTATGCAGGTGAATGGTTTTGCAATGTTTTCACTTTAAAGCTCATTGCTTTCCTCGGAATAATGATGCCTACAACTTTGATCACATCATTCAGAGTCTTGTCGATCGGTAGTGTTGTTGGAATCATGACGTCTTTGCTTCTCGGTTTCGTGATATTGTACGATGGCTTCTCCCTTAAAAGCTCTCCAGGAAGTATTATATATCCAGCTGAAACGAAATTATTTCCAGTTACAGTAGCGGAATGGCTCTTTACACCACTGAGCTTGGGCATGACTATGTACAACTACAGCGGTGCTGCAGTGATTCCAAACATGTACCGAAATTTAAAGAAACCAGAAACGTTCAATAAGGCTCTGAATATTACAATTGCGTTCGTGACTCTATGGTTTTTGTCGTTTTGTGGTGTCTGCTACACCATGTTTGGAAATGATACTTTGGAAGAAGTCACATTTAACATTGCGAAAGTTGAAGGCTACAACAAGGTCATGAACACTGTTCTGCTTTGGTTAATCGTTTGCAACCCTCTTACAAAGTTTGCTCTCATTCTGAATCCAGTTTGCCAGAGCTTAGAATCTATATTCATCGCGCCATGGTTTCAAGAAGAAGACAACGAAATTTTAGACCCGCTTATCAAGAGAAGAGCTTCTACTTTAACCTACAGCAGTGGAGAATCTTTGGAATCTTTTCCAGATTTGTCCTCAAGGTTGAAACTCCAGTCGCCTTATATTTACTGCGCATTAACATGCCTTCTGCGAATAAGTATCGCCACCCTAGCTTTCTTGGTTGGCGCTTATTATCCAAACTTCAATGGCTTACTATCGATTATTGGATCATTCTTTAGCTTCTCTGTTAGTGCAGCATTCCCTATCATCGCATACATGAAGACCCTTGGGGCAGCAATATATCCATGGGAGAAAGTGCTGCTTATTCTTTTGCTCGCGTTTAGTATACTTATGATGGTTGTTGGATCTGTTTGGCCTTTGGTCTTGCATCTTTTGATAAGATGATATCTCTCGTATATCATGGCTAGATTATTGGCTCATTAAGGTTAAAAGATCTAACATGGGTCACAAAAATTAATAGATTTTGTTTCGGGGCTCAGGTCATTGAGAAGGCTTTGAAAGTTGACAACTTTTCCCTGTTTGCTCATCGAGTTTTCTTCAAACAACGAGCGATGACAAAAATCGACGAAGGCTTATACTCGAGACAGCTATATGTTTTAGGCCATGAAGCCATGAAACAAATGACTCTGAGCAACGTATTAATCGTAGGCATGCGTGGCTTGGGTGTCGAAATAGGTAATGCTTATCTTCAGCTCCATTGACTCACGCTTAGCAAAAAATGTTATCCTTGCCGGAGTTAAATCTGTGAAGCTGTACGACCCAAATCCAGTCAGAATTGAAGACCTGAGCACTCAGGTAAGTTTAGCTCTGTAATGGTTAAGTTTTAGTTCTTCTTGAACCCTTCTGATGTTGGCAAACCAAGAGCTGCTTCTTCTGTCAATCATTTGGCTGAACTGAATCGCTATGTGGATGTTAGTGTATTTTCTGCAGAGCCAAATAGCTCCAATTTGAAGGATATTACGGTAGCGTCATTACGTTGAGGGATATCTGATTTTAGGCTGTTGTTTTAACAGACACTTCTTTGGATAAGCAGCTCGAACTTAACCAAGTCACTCACGGACTTGGCATTAGATTCATCGTTGCTGAAACCCGCGGTCTATTTGGGATGGTCTTCAATGATTTTGGCAAAGGGTTTGTTGTTAATGATTTGAATGGGGAACAACCAATTTCCGGAATTATTGCGAGCGTTACCAGAGAAAAGGATGGTATCGTTACTTGTTTAGATGAGCAGAGACACGGCTTGGAAGATGGGGACTATGTCACTTTTAGAGAAGTTGTAGGCATGCATGAATTGAATTCTGGTGAACCTCGCAAGATCAAGTCACTCGGGCCTTTCACCTTTTCAATTGGCGACACTACAGGTCTGTCTGAATACAAATCCGGTGGAGTATTTACTCAAGTCAAAGTTCCAGTCAAAATGGATTTCTTGCCATTGAAGGAAGCATTGGTGAAGCCAGAGTTTTTGATGACTGATTTCGGAAAGTTTGATCGTCCTGCATTGCTACATCTTGGATTTCAAGCTCTTCACTTATTTGCAAAACAAAATGGAAGATTTCCAAAGCCAAGAAATGATGCTGATGCTGAAATTATTGTAAAGTTGGTCAAGGAATTGAATGAGAAGTCCACTGATAAGACTGAAAAGCTCGATGAAAAGTTACTGAAAGAACTTTCTTATCAGGCTCGTGGTGATTTCTGTCCTATGGTTGCTGTTCTTGGTGGTTTTGTTGCGCAGGAAGTTCTGAAGGCTTGTTCTGGAAAATTCACCCCATTGAGGCAGTTCGCATATTTTGATAGTTTAGAATCTTTGCCAACAGACGGTCTTACTGAATCTGAATGTCAGCCAGTCGGATCTAGATATGATGGCCAGATTATGACTATTGGAAAGACTGCTCATACAAAGATTGCTAATTTAAAAACTTTCTTGGTCGGAGCTGGTGCGATTGGATGTGAAATGCTAAAGAATTGGGCTATGATGGGATTAGGTTCTGGGGAAAAAGGTTCGATCATTGTGACTGATATGGACAACATTGAAACCAGTAACTTGAACAGGCAGTTCTTGTTTAGAACTAGCGATGTCGGTAAAAGCAAATCAAGTTGTGCTATCGGCGCTGTTCTAAAAATGAACCCTGACTTGAAAGGAAAGATTTCGGCTAAGCAGGACCGCGTCGGAGCTGATACAGAACGTAAGTTTTAGTTTAGTTCACTTTGACATGTAGACATTTTCAATGATTCATTCTGGACTGGACTTGATTTAGTCACAAATGCTTTGGACAATGTTGACGCCAGAAGATATGTTGACAGAAGATGCGTCTATTACCAAAAGCCTTTGCTAGAATCTGGAACTTTGGGTACTAAAGGAAATACTCAAGTTGTTGTTCCGTTCATGACTGAATCTTATTCTTCGTCCCAAGATCCTCCTGAGAAAGGTTTCCCTATGTGTACTGTCAAGAGCTTTCCGAATGCCATTGAGCACTGTATCCAGAGAGCTAGAGAGCTTTTCGATGAAGCATTTGTCTCTTCGATTCAAAATGTGAATATGTACTTGACAACACCAGATTTTGTCAACCATACCATTAAGCAAGGAGCTGGTGCCAAGGAAGTATTGGAAGGTGTACTCAAGGCATTGACTACAGAAAAGGCTTCTTCTTTTGATGACTGTATTGTCTGGGCTAGATTATTATTTGAGAACTGGTTCAACAACAGCATTCAGCAGTTGCTGTTTACATTGCCAAAAGATCACGTTACATCTTCTGGTGCACCATTCTGGTCTGGTCCTAAGAGAGCTCCAGATCCAATTACATTCGATCCAGAAAATCCTTTGCATATGGAATTCGTTGTGTCTGCAAGTAACTTGCATGCTTTTAATTACAAAATCGCTGGTTCAAGAGATGTTTCTTACATCAAGAAAGTGGCTGTAAATGTAATGGTGCCAGAATTTACTCCAAAGAAGGGTGTTAAGATTCAAGTTAATGAAAACGAAAATGTTCAGCAGAATGACAGTGGTGATGAAATCGATGTTATTTCAAAGGCTTTGCCGCCTACTTCATCGATGTCTGGCTTCAAGTTAGAACCTTGCGACTTTGAGAAGGATGATGAGTCTAATTTCCACATCGACTTCATTACAGCGTGCTCAAACTTAAGAGCAACCAATTACAGAATTCCTGTTGCTGATCGCCACAAAACCAAAGGAATTGCTGGAAAGATTATTCCTGCGATCGCAACAACCACCTCTTTGGTGACCGGTTTAGTTTGTCTAGAGTTGATCAAGATGGTTGATGGCAAAAAGAAGATCGATGACTACAAGAACGGATTTGTCAATTTGGCATTACCTTTCTTTGGATTCAGTGAGCCTATCGCTGCACCTAAGAACAAGTACAACAACAAAGAATGGACTTTGTGGGATAGATTTGATATTAAAGGAGATCTTACTTTGCAAGAGCTAATTGATTATTTCAAGAAAACTCATGGTTTGGAAATCACAATGTTGTCTTGTGGTCAAATCATGTTGTACTCGATGTTCATGCCAAAGAAGGAGAGATTTGGACAGAAATTGTCTACTTTGATGGAAACGATATGCAAAAAGCCTATTCCTAGTCATGTTACTAGTCTTGTGTTGGAAGTCTGTGTAAACGACAAAGATGGAGAAGACGCTGAAGTTCCTTACATCAAATTGCAGTTCCGTTGATTAATCGTAAGGAAGTACCATAAAATCATCTATTTGTTGCTTTTGCTAAAAATGCTTGATGTAAAACCAGAGAATCCCTTATCATCTTCGTCTTCATCTAGCAGTCCTTTAGCATCATCCTTTCCTTTGTCTTTTCTTGATCCGATTCCTGCGTATTTACTTCCGAGGTGCGAAGATGCATGTGCAGCAGGTTTTACAGGGTTCTTAGTTGCTCTTGAACTTGAACCAGTTTGTTCGTCAGTTTTAATGCTGTTCAATTCATGCCGATTTGAACTCGCTCCCTTATTCCGGTATTTCTCGTAAAGAGGATTATTAAGAATATAGTTCGATGTAAATTCTTTCTTTTCAGATGGTTCTTTCTTACTGCCATAACTAGCTCCAGCAGATGATTTATCGTGAAGTAGCCCTGCAACAGAATTCCTCCGAGCAGCTTCATAATTAGGATCTCCAATACGTCTTTCATAAGTGACTCTTGCATCTGCAATCAATATCTTTCCATCTTCTGCATTTCCCCAACTTCCATCAGAATCTTTGTTATCTAAGAAGTCTTCCTGAAGGCCTAAACATTTCGAAACTCTTCCCAGCACATCAAAAACGTCCAGAACACATATCACGGATATCAAAATCGGGAAGTACGCCTGTGCTCCTGAACCAATGAGAGGTGCTATGTCCATATTTTTCATGAATACACCGAAAGCAGTGTTATTGGTTTTTCCTGAACACATATTGACGAAAATGAAACTCAATGGAAAACCTTTAAATTAGAAAGAATTCTGAAAAAATACCTAGTCTACACATAAGACCTGAAATCCACAGGATGCTTGTATCTGAGCTATGATGATAAGGGTGAATGCTGAATGCACTAAATAGCTTGATACGAAATATTGAATTCAAGGAACATAAACACATGTACGAAAGAAAAGCGAGTGAAACAAACTAAAAGTGAGTTGAAGTCAAGCATAAAGCCTACCTGCACCGTAGAATATGAAGCATCTTCTGCCTGATACAAGTTTCCAATTATAGAGATGGGCGTATTATTTACAGTGATAGCATAAGTTACGTTTGCCCAAATCACGATTATCGACATGATTCCAAAAAGAACTCCAACCGATCTGTAGAATACTGGAGCTACTTTAATAAGCCATACATAGTCGATAATCTCAAAGAATCCTCTGAATTGCGTTAAATCAAGTTCATAGTTGAATACATTCAATTTTGTTGTGATAGGCTTTGCTGTTGAAGTAAACCTCCAGGTATTAGAATTTTGTTGTGATATTATATCTTGTAAAAGGAAAGCCCTTTGACAAGTAGAGTCCCATTCATACTGATAGCGCTCCTTCTTTCGGACTGCTCGTATAATGTTTTTGTTTAATTGGGCTAAACTTAGAACTGTGACATCAGTATCCATCGAAGTCTCAGTACGACTTTCATCGGCACTGTGCACCTCTGCATTCTGTCCCAAACTATCCAAAACCACATCTACGTACGCCCGTAAATCATCATGAAATCTAACCCTTCGATTAACACTTTGTATCTCCTTTGTAAGTTCATCCAATTCCGCATCTGCATCGTTTAAACTGTCTTTAATTTGAGTAGCCTGATACTCTAGAACCCGTAAAGTTCGTTTCCTATTTCCTAAATGCCAAAAAGATCTTGGAATCTGAACGAAACCAAAAGACATTAAAACTACGGCATACGTCAAATTGAACATATTCAACAGGGCCATAGATATACCCAGAAGACCAAAAATATTCTTTAGCTGTCCAGTTGCTGCCAAGTAAATTATAATCCCAATTCCGACTATGCCCATAGCGACGTAATTTAGAAAGTTAACACGAAGACTCTTCTTTGCTTTCTCGATCTTGGTAAAGTATCCAGAGTCAATGTACGCCTGGAAGAATGGAATAAATAGAAGCAACATTATAAACATGACCCAATAGACAGCCTGCCATGAAATAACCAAAAACTGTGACGAAACATACAAAGCTGGCGGATCGCATGTGGCGTTGACGGAGGAAGCAGCAATTACAGCTTCGGATAACGAAGTAACAATCATCTCCATTCCACTATTATTTCCGTAAATCGCAGATGTGTTAGTCGTATTAGTATCATTATTAGAAATGTTCGGAGTAAGAGGAGGATGTTGCCGTAGTTCTTCCAGGGATTGCTTACAGTCGTAATACATGGCCTATCTAGTAAGATACTAAAAATGCTATTAATAAGAACATACAGATGTTAGATCAAGTGGAAGCAGCAGGACAACTGAAGCAGGGATGAGCCAACCAAAGGATGCGATAATGATGATCAGCCAGGATGTTTTCTTTGATGAATAGAACCAGACAAGATATAATGTGATCATGTAAAGTAGAATCCATATGATAGCCACAGAAGAATACGAAAAGCTGTCCGTCGTGCTTGTCATCTTTATTTCAGGCAGTCCCAGTCGATTTGCGATTGAAAAATTTGACAGCTGCCAGTTGAGCCGATCAACTTGGCACGAATATCAAAAACGACCTTTTGGGTTTATTGAATGTTTTTAGAGGGTGTTTCATGCTTTAAAGTTGTTGAGGGAATTTCTAAATGTTTCAAGAATATTTCTGCCTGATCCAAAATGCGCCGTTGTCATTGGATGCAACACTTCCCATTCTTCCCTTTTCTTCTCTTATAGGCTTCAATGTATCGGAGTTGTTTGTTGTTAATTGCGCCTCTCCTCCGTTCCCGGACATAAGCGACACTATCCAGATTGCTCATACCCTCTTCGATCAATGCGATTGCGACAAGAACCGGTGCCCTACGATGATCATCAGCAATTAGACCCTTCGAATAGATAAGACTAACCGTCCCAAGCCTGCAACACAATGACATGCAATCGACTGTTTGTTTGAATTAGGATCTGAGCTAAATCGATCATTAACCAACTTCAGAAAGTCATCAACGATATTCGCCGGCGGGGCTTCACCATCAGCAAAGGGCCAGTCCTACAAAAGCAACAGGAAATGATCAGAAGACAGTAGCAGTCGCAATTACATGAACTTTTATGTTGAGCTTTTCCAGTGCTTCCTTCTTGTAAGTCGGCTGGCATAATCGGACCACATCTTTACAATTATACTTTTCAAAGTCCTTCAAAGTTAGACCATCCATGCTAATGAAGACTATGAAAGAAGAAGCCCTCGCAGCCCTCCTTTCGCATCTTTTTTATAAGTGTTACCTTTATGTAATGACTTAATGTAGAATCGGATGGAGCATCCATAATAAGAAACCGAAGTCGCCCATACTCAACGAGTGAAGGCTGATTTGCTGTAAACTTTGGAGAAGACATTTTCAGGGGAGAAGATTTGCGAGTAAAGAAGTTGGGATAGAAGAACTTTGTGCCAACTTATGGGGGTTTTTCCATGAATAGAAAAATCAAATTTTCTGGCTTTCGATCGAGATTTTGAGTCTGGGCTTATTTCAAAGGGGCAAATGGCGAAGTGTACTTTTCTTGACGATAAAACTATGCGTGATATTGGCTTCGAAGTAGTAGAAGACTTCATTACGGAGCAGGAAGAGGTCAATCTGCAAGCTGCTACGGATAATGATTGCAAGAATCCCTGGTCTAAGATAAAAGATCGCAGGGTGAAGCATTATGGATATGAATACGAATACTCTACATTCTCGATTAAACGATGCGATCATGATGTTCCGGAATACATGCGTTATATTTTGGATAGAATCAGTGTTAAGTTCAAGGGTTTAGAAGGGCTAAACGTTAATCAAGTCACAGTGCAGGAGTATTTGCCTGGTGTTGGGATCGCCCCTCATTTGGATGTTTTGGTATGGGGAGATCATGTTTTTACGTTGTCAACAGGATCATGCACCACGCTAGACTTTCGGTTACTTGGTGATGCTCAAAACAATTCAACTGATAAACTTCCGGAACAGTTTTCTGTAGTGCTGAAGCAAAGATCTTTAGCTTTAATAAGAGGCAATGCTCGATATCTATACAAGCATGGCATTAGAGAGCGTAAAACAGATCTTGTTGATAATCAAATAGTCCCAAGATCAACACGATGGAGCTACACAATGCGCTCTGTGAAAGATAAGGAAAATCTATTAAGTTAAAGATCTTTTTTTTTGGGAAATATTTTTTGTAATTGGTTGTTCATAGCGGTAAGAATAATTATCGACCAAGAAATGCTTGTGCATCATAAGTGTCAAGCTTTTCTTCTGTGCTCTTATCTGCGTGTGTATCCATGTAATACAGACCAGAACTCTCCACTAAATGCGTGTAATACTTTTCCAATAGAACTTTGTCACACCACAAATTCCAGTCCAGCAGGAACAGTAATTCCAACTCCAGCGTATTCAGCTCCGAAACAGAAATGCCCCCAACTCTGGCGTAATGAGAATTTGTGCAGTAACTGTCACAAAGAGCCTTCGCAGCCACAGTAACTCCGGTGATCATAAATCGATGTATAGTCAGAGAACTCAGTGTAAATGTTGGATGAGTCGAGCAGATTCTGTCAATGTAGATTAAAAGCATAAGTAAATTGGCCTTTTCTAAAGAAGCGAACTGAATAATTCTCCGTAAGTATGCGGCCACAGATATTGCGGGTGGGGCTCGTGAGTGGAATCGTGTGAGTGAGTTTGGCGTAACTGGGATTTGGTCATTATGTGACGCTATTTTAGTCAGCATGTTCGCTATCATATCCTCCAGCACAGGCATTTGGACTCGATGGAATGATTTGGGCACTTGCCGCCTGTCAACGCTCTGATTTAAATTACTTAATTCATTTTGTATAACGGAGGTCATCAATTGGAGGAAACGTTTCGAAATGGTTTCTGGTATGTCGCCGATCGGTTGTGGCTTAGACATGTCGCAAAGCTTTCAATAATCGGGCGAACATTTTTTAACCAGAGGAATCTTAGTTGCGTCGTGTCTATTTCTGTTTCATAAGTTCAGAATGTTGCAATCTATTCCAGGTGGCGTTTAAACTATCTAGAGCTCATAATCATTTACAACATTCCTAACCACTTCGCTCTAACGTTTTTACGTTTTTTGGACTTCAATGTACCAGTTGTCCCTATCGTAACCTGTTTTAATTATCGTGCTTGCTTCCATATTACCTTTTGCTAGAGCGTCACGGACTAGCGCTCCTAGTTCACCTTCTTTGAAGACGTGGTAGTACCTATAAAAAACTTCTTCAACGCCAGCCTTATTCCATGAAACAAATACATCTTGTGAGTCGAATTTTCGTTTACTTGTCGCTGTTTGTTCAAAGGCCCATACGAAAATCAACATTCTTCCGCCCTTCTTCAGGACTCGAAGTAATTCCAGCACAGCGTCAACCCTTCGCTCGTGCGTTGAAAAGTGGTGTATAACAGCAATAGAAATAACATGATCAAAGCATTCAGACTTGTACGGCGTTCGCAGACCATCACACAGCGTAAAGTCAGCATGAGGTTGTAGCTGTTTAGCATGACTTAAAAGACCCAATGAACGATCGCAGCCGACATAACACAAATTCTCCTTATTAATTGCCGAATATTTTCCATTACCACAACCAATATCACCAACTATAGATCCTCTAGGTAAAGATTCCAGGAAATCTTGAATGACAGGCCATGGTTTATAACGCGTCTGACTGAAATGTCCAGCGATTTCATCGTAAACTTTGTGGACGTGAGTTTCTTCCAATGTTGCTCCTTTTGCTACAGAATCTCCCACTTGCATGACACTTCTACTTCTGATCACAGGAAAATGTTTCGTCGCAAGTGTCCTAAGACAAGATCTTGACATCTAAATTTGGTCGCAGAAGAATACTTCGAGGTAAATTCTATCTAAGAGGCTCAGGGGTATTAATGTCCAGCTGAATTTGCCCTTACAAAACTTATTTTGTAATGAGATCTTTGATCAAATCGCGATTGCTTTCACGTAACTCTTTTTATATTCCATGGGGCGTGCAGAGGCCCAGTGGCATGCGATTTATGAGCAAAGATAGTTACAGCGAAATGTTGGATGAGTTGTTTAGCTCTCTGAAGAAGGACAGACAGCATGAATCTCCATCTGTAAACAACACCTCAACGCAGCAAACACAAATGGCCAACGAAGCCCAAGATGATCCAATAAGCGGGTGGGTCAAGGAACTCGTGAAGCAAAGCAAGACCGCGATCAGGAAGGACGATGACGAGGAAGGAGATGATGCAATACATCAAGTAGCTGTACATCATAGGGCAAACAAGCAAGACGTTAATCTGAGTATTATGAACAGACTAACAGGATCGGAATCTTCGTATGAACTTAAGCGGGCTATTGCAAAGTTTGTCGAAGTCTTCTTTCCGGAGGATCCCAGCGCAAGTCCTGCAGAAGAACCAAAGCCTTTGTTACTTGCCATGACCATCGCTTCGTGCAGAAAATTTCACAGTCCAGGCATGGCATTAGCTCTCGTCAATTTCATTCAAGAAAAGTCAGAGTTGGATTTAGTTCAATGGGTTGATGTGAATGTGGCAAACGAGTTGATATTATTGAATTGGGTCAACAAAGATATCGAAGCGTGTCTCAAGAGGCTCCAATTGATGGATGAGTTTGCAATTGTGCCAAATTCAAGAACTGTTCAGATTCTGTCTGATATCGAGAGTCACATTGGAAGCGTACATGTATCCAAACACACAAAGTATAATTTCATGCAGAAGCTTAGCGAGATTAAAATGTTTTTAAGTGGTCGAACATGAATATCACAGTTTTAATATCATTAATAACTTAATAGAGTGCAACATTTGGAGTTTAAACATCAACGAAATCGGTGTCTTCGCTGAAGAACGATAATCCAACGAAAGGCGCTGCGAAAAATGAAGACTTCCTGGCCTTTGGTTCCGCCTTTTGTTCTTGTTCTCTCTGGTAAGGTGTCACATTCAAAGTGCATTCGTCGGATTCCGTTGAAATTCTCTTCATAGCGCCAGCGCCAAGAGCACCTGCACCACCGGGTGAACTCCAACGTGATGCAAAATCCGTCATTTTCTCAGAGGTATTTGATGAACGCACAGATTCTGTGTACGCAGATTCGCTCTCGAAAGAGACACGAACAAGAGGATCAGCTGTCTGGCGCCTTGTTTCAGGAACAGCAGTTTGAGGTCTTGATACGCTGAAAGAGTTTGTGAATATGGATTTAGGTTTTGAATAACTGAAAACAGGTCTGTCTTCAGGGATCTCCAAAAGTTGCGATTTCAGCAGAGGTGAATTGCCAACGCTATGCTCAGACATTGAGCTTTGCCTAGCTGGATCTTTTCCTTGATATGTTGACATTCTGCCAAACTCGTACTGACTTTCAGCAACGGATATTCTTTCTTCTGGGACGAATAGATCATCACCACCGTCTTCACTGCCTCTTCTCTCATAGCGACTCTTGTTGTTTGATCTTCTCTTGAATGCCAACAATACACCACTTAGAACGAAGGTGCCAGCAAATGCTCCAATGACTGCTGGAATGATGACACCAGAGCTCTTCTTCGATTCCTCAGAAGGATCATTATTAATTGTCCCGTTTGTACCAGATGCAGCACCTGCACCAGGATTCAAAATACGATTAACTGGAAGATCAACTGGTTTCGTTGTCGGTGTAGCTGTACTACTAGATGCACTAGTCTTGGAAGGCAATGCAGACGCGACTGGAGTTGCAACTCGAGTTGTCTCGCTCTTTGTCTGAACAGCCGCTGAAGCTTGGGTTCCGGCTGAAACGGTTCCCGTTGGCGGAGCTGGTGGTAGAGACGGAGGAGATGGAATACTCTTTGGTGCAACATGTGGGGCGTGCGGGAATGGTCCTGGAAACACGAAGCCTTGAGCGTGTACCTCTGGAACAAATGCAACCAACATTGCCAAAGACACAAAGATAAGATACGCATTCATTGTGTGGACTAAAGTAGCCTTCATTGTTAAGTTACAATTGCTTTCTTGTTCTTGAAGCACAACATGGAACTTTGTGACACCTTGAGAACTGTGATCGGCGCCAACAGGACTTGATTTATGAAACAGCTCGTGGTACAACCTTCACAGTTCATTTATTCCGCATTCTTACAATCATTATTAGAAAATTACTAATCAGTTCCATGGAGCCTTTCTTGTGAGCGCTTCCGTAATAATGCACGCCAAAGAGTAGATATCATACATTTTGAAGTCCGCTTTAGAGTAATTTTTGGTTCGAAAGCTGGTAAATGCTTCAGGTGATGCATAATGAATCGATAAGCCACGAATGTTGGTAATTCTGAACAGCTTTGTAGCTAGAACTTTCTCTGAAAGTATTTGCGTAATTCCAAAGTCAGTCAAACAGAAATTTAGCTTATCACCTTCGGATTCCACAAGCACATTCTGAGTTTTTAAGTCGCAATGCGCCAGAAAATGAGAGTGCATTATTGAGACAGCCTTTGAAATCTCATGAATCATTTGAAAAGCAACCCTCTTTCCATAAATAGTTCTGGTTATCCATCCATCTAGTGAGCCAGCCGGATAAAACTTCAAAACCATCGACATAGGATTCACAGTGTATCCAATAAACTTGCAAAAATGTGGAAAAGTTGATAACATTGTCATAATAGCAACCTCCTGATTAAAGGATTCCAGTGCAGCTTTTCCAGATAGATTTACAAGTTTTTGAACCACTTGGCTGCCATGTAAAGCAATCAAAGTTGGATCCATCAGCTTTGCCTTGAACAATTGCCCACCGCCACCTTTAGCCAACAGGATTTCCTTTGCGATATATGCAGGATTGATTTCAAGTTGAGCATGAATGGAAAGCCCCACGGAAGTCGGGACGAGTGTTCTTAACATAGTATTGATATTCGTAATTTCTGAGCCTGTGATATCAGACTGAGCAATGGAATCTGTATGGTTTGTCTTGTAATTCACATCGTTCATCTTCCAGTAAAACGCAACTGTGATTAGCAAAAGAAGAATCCCTGTACCAACCGTGGTTGGTACAATCAAAGAAGATCCTGGACGATTTGAATAATCAGATCGAGATGTCACTCGTCTCAGTATTCTTTGAAGCGCAGATGAAGAAGTTTTTGGGGAAACTGTGGTGCTTGTCGTGGCAGGGGATGCAAATATAGGTCTGAACAATAGTACAGCGAAATCATCCCCGCCCGAAAAGACGGAGCCATTCTGGCAGATCACAACATTAACCTTCTTTGAATGTCCGAAGTAAGTGTCCTCGTGTTTACCAGTAAAAGTGTTCCACCTTCTCACGGTCAAGTCAGATCCAGCAGAAAATAACACAGTGTTACACATAGTCAAGTAATTTACAGGCCCTAGATGGCCAAGCGCAGAAGCAGAAATTCTCATAAGGGTTTTAAGCACTGTTCTCGATCTTATCGACCACTGAACAATCGTCTTATCATCTGAAGCAGAATAGAAAGTGTCGCCATCGACTAATAAAAAGTTGATGCTAGCTGTCTGCTTTGTTATCTCAAACAAAACTTCCTGTTTCAAAGTGTCCCAGCCAAATATACGCCCAGACTTCGTACCAGCGAAAACTCTAGATTCAGTTGCAGCAATACAAGTCAATGGCGATGTGGCCTGAATATTCCACAAGGGATTCTCAGGAATAGACGAGTTAAAAGCTAAAATTTCAATCTCTCCTCGCAAAATAATCACAAGTTCGGATAGCAAAGCAACAGAAAGCAGTGGCAACGAAGGATTATCGTAAAGCACATCTTTCAAAACAAAATCATCGAAGGATTGAGTTGAAGCCATTCCATTCTGACCAAAAGTCAATATAGAATTGTCCAAGAAAGATATTATAACGATTGCATTTTCATACAACTTCTTTCCAGTTTCATACAGCGCAGTTTCTAGATCGAATCTGTACATTACACCACGGCGGTAACCAACCAACAATTTTTGCCCATATACAGCAAGCGCAGTGACAGCCCCATTCAGATCTAAAGTAAGTTATAACGCGAAAATTCTCACCTTCAAACGAAAAGGCAACGGATCTAGATTCCAAGTTCCATCTTTTGATCGAGCCCTCGCTTCCGGTTGAATAAAGAGTATTGCTTGAATCCAGGCACAATGAAATGGCTTTTGCGTCTCGAAGTGATGCAAACCTTTCAAAAGTTTGAGGGTCACGCAACTGAATTCTTGTGTCATCAGTCGCTAGAATCAAATATTCTTCAGTTCCCACAATATCATAGCAAAAATTTCCAAGATCCAAAAAGTTTAACGTTTCACCAGTTGTAGAATCAAGGGAAGCCAAACTAAATCCACATGCATAAACTACATCGTTATTGATATATATGCGGTTGAGTCGGGTCGTAGGAGCAACCTTTTGCAGTAAAATGGTAAAATCTTGGTGACTCCACCATGTGACTAATTCGCCAGTACTTGCAGTGAACAAGACGTCTTTGTAGTAGCCAATCTCGTTAACAATACTTTGGAGCTCAAATTCGTGAACCAAGCTTCCTGTTGATGAATTCCATTTTCGGAACATGCCATCTGTAGCGCCAGCGAACACGAACTCTCCTTGGTAAAACAAACTAGACACAGAGCCAGTGGGAACCGTTATCGTCATGGTGATAAGAAAGGCATTAAGATCCCACTTTCTTATACGGGAAGAATCAACTGAGTACAAAGTATCATCTGTGACAAAAGCAGTTATAATACTACGACTTTGAGCTGACAATGTGTAAACAGGCTCAAAGGATCTAGCTTCTGAATCCCAGAATCTTATGACTCCTTCTGTGCCGGCTCCAAGAACGTAGTTTTTCCAAACAGCGACAACATTCAATGCATTTAATGTACCGCGATAAGTAAAATCTACGCTGTACGTTGCGAGATTCCACCGAGCTATAACACCCACAGCTGATGAAAATAAAAAACCTTCATTCAAGGCAAGATACTCAATCTGGCGTAAATGATACGGAGGAAATCTTCTTACGATTTCCGCAGTATTAATGTCCCAATGTATAATTTCACCGGCATCATCGCTAGAGTATAAACTACTTCCATCAGCAACGGCACAAGAGACCCATACACCATGTCCAATGAACGATTTCAATATAATTCCACTGTCAACATCAAATCCGAGGACATTTGTGTCCGACGAACATGTGTAAAGCACTCCAAGATTAAAAGTAATATAAGAGACCGAGCTGCTGTGGCCTATGTAAGATTGAATTGTTTCAAGCGTGTTTAAATCCAATTTCTGCACTAAAGGTGTAAACTGACCACTTGCGTAGAGATGATCTGAGAATCGAGAAATCGCCATGACATCCCTGCCCATATCCCTTGCCATTATAGTCCTACCCGCAATGAGATCAACCATAATAATCTTGTTACTTTGTGTACCAATGTATGCCTTATCATTGAATACTTCAAGACAAAGTGGCACTGTTGCTTCTGGTCCTAAAAAGACTCTCTTGATGATTGATCCTGATGCCAAGTCCCATATAGCCACCAGCAAATCTAAACCAATAGTATACATGATAGATCCATCAACGACCACAAAGGCTGAAACAATATTAGTGTGTGCTCTGAAGGTTCGTTGCACTGCGCCTGTAACAAGGTCTCTCTGAATTACATCATTCTCAGTGTTTATCAAGATAGATCTTCCGTAAAAGCCAATGTGATCAGCAACTTTTAATTCATCTTGGACATAGAAACTCTTCTCATGTTGCAAAGGCTTGGAAGGAGTAAAGGCAAAAGCCAAAAGTACAAGCAGAGCTACTGTGACCATGATGCAAACAAGAGGCCATCTTTCGTACATACATCTGGTATGAGGCATCTAATTGATGCAAACAGCTCGTGGTACAATAAAAAGACACATTTATTTCACACTCATGTCATAATTCTTGAGAATGTTACTGATCAGCTCCACGGCAATTTACGTGTCAGTAATTCCACCATGACGCATGCCAAAGAGTAGATATCATACATTTTGAAGTCTGATTTGGTATAATCTTTAGTTTTGAATGCACGGAATGCTTCAGGTGATGCATAGCGGACAGATAAGCCACGCAGATTAATGACGCTAAATAGCTTTGCAGCTAGAATTTTCTCTGAGAGAACCTGTGTTATTCCAAAATCGGTTAAATAAGCATGAATAGCTCCATCCTTAGATTCAACAAGAACGTTCTGAGTTTTCAAATCGCAGTGTGCAAGAAAATGAGAATGCATTATGGAAACAGCCATTGATACTTCATATACCAGTTGGAAAGCAACCCTCTTGCCATAAGTATGTCTGGTTATCCATCCATCTAAAGAACCTGAAGGGTAGTACTTTAGAATCATCGACAACGGGTTCAGAGTGTATCCAACTAGCTTACAGAAATGAGGAAACGTGGATAACATGGCCATAATGGCAACCTCTTGGTCAAATGATTCTCTCACAGATCTTCCAGATACAGTTACAAGTTTTTGAACAACATTCTCGCCGTGTAAAGCAATCAGATCCTGCCCCATTAGTTTTGCTTTGTACAAATAGCCACCGCCGCCCTTGGCCAACAAGGTTCCTCTGGAAATATATACTGGATTAATTTCAAGTTGGGCGTGCATAGAAAGACCCATAGTCGTTGGAACCAGCGTTCTTAACATTGTGTTAGTATTTGTAGCTTCTGAGTCCGTCACTACGGATTTCGCCATAGAGTCCAAGGGGCTTGTGGTTGCATTTGAATCCTTTCTTCTTAGCCAGCATACAAGAGCCAGAAGAAATATGATGACAAATCCCGCAGCGAAACTGGGAATGATAATCAAAGAAACTGGCAGAGAGTATGCGGAATCTACACGGGCAGTCACTCTCTTTATGTTTCTTTGAGCTTTGGAGGATGCAGCTCCAATTAATGTCGTGGTTTTCTTCACAATCGCTTGCGGAAGTGTCGGCTTGTAAAGCAGCACGGCGAAATCATCACCACCAGAAAAGACAGAACCATTGTGGCATAGAACGACATTCACCTTCCTCGCATGGCCAAAGTAAAGGTCCTCGTGCTTGCCGTTGAAAACGTTCCATCTCCTCACAGTCAAGTCCGACCCAGCTGAAAAAAGCACATTATTACAAAGACTTAAAGAATTTACAGGTCCCAGATGACCAAGTGCAGTCGCAGAGCTTCTCGTCAGCGTGTTCAGCACTGCACTCAAACCAATTGACCATTGCACAATAGTATTATCGTCCGACGCGGAGTGCAAAACATCTTCATCCGCAAGCAAAAAATTGATGCTAGCTGTCTGTTTCGTTACTTCAAACGAGGCTTGCTGATCCGCATTATCCCAACCAAATATACGCCCTGATTTTGTACCCGCAAAGATCTGAGACTCAGTTGCGGCAAGACAAGTCAAAGCGAATGTGGACTGAATTTTCCAAAGTGGCGGATACAACCCTGATGAATTCAATGCGATAATTTCATTTTCTCCCCTCAAAAGAAACACAATGTTTGCGTGGAAAGCAACTGATATCAACGGTGCCGAAGTATCATTGTAACAAATATACTCTAAGTCAAGCCCATTCAGGGAGTGACTTGAGCCGATTCCATTCTGACCAAACGTCAATATCGAATCGTCTTTTTGAGCTATCGAAACAATTTTCCCATCGAACAATTTTTTTCCTTCTACGTAAACAGCGCTTTCCGTATCATATTTTTGGAGCACACCACGGCGCAAACCAACCAGCAAATCTACGCTGTTAGAAGCAAGTGAAGTAACAGCGTCGCTGAGATCTAAAATCAGTCTTATATCAATCAAGCATACCCTCAAACGAGAAGGCTATAGATCTGGAGTCCAAGTTCCACTTCTTGATAGCACCGTCAGTTCCAGCGGAGTAAAGTATATTGTTTGCGTCCGAGCACAATGCAGACGCTTGTGAGTTTTTAAGGGACGTGAAAACTTCAAAAGTTTGTGGGTTTCGCAATTGAATCGTCGTATCAGCACTGGCTAGGATCAAGAAAGTTGGCTGTCCTGTAAGATCGTAGCAATAATCATTAATGTACAAAATGTTGAATCTTTCACCAGTTGTAAAGTCAAAAGACATTAATTCAAAGCCGCATGCGTAGACAACATCTTCAGCAATGAAAATGCGATTCAGCTGAAATGAGGGGGCAGGCTGTTTCATAATTAACGAGTAATCACGCGGATTCCACCATGCAATCGAGAAATCGAAACTTGATGTAAGTAGGACATCTGTGTAGTATTCAATATCTGAGACGGTCTCAACATGAAGTTTAAACTCGTGTATCAAATCGCCTGATGACGAGTTCCATTTCCTGAAATTACCGTCAAAAGTGCCAGCAAATACTGATTCCTCACGAGCGAATAAACTTGTAACAGAACTCGTTGGAACCAATATTGACTTTTCAATCACAAACTGTCCAAGATCCCACTTTCTTATGCGGTTAAAATCAGCAGTGTATAATATGTCATCAAGTACATACATTTCGCTGATTCCACCAGTCTGGCCAGACAATGAGTATGTAGGCTCAAAGGTCTTAGCTTCGGAATCCCAAAAACTTATGATTCCAGCGGAGCCAGCCCCCACGGCGTAGTTTTTCCAGACAACAACGGCGTTTAATGAGCGTACTCTGCCTTGATAACTGGACTCTAACGTGTACGATACAATATTCCAGCGAGCCACCACATTGTAAGACGATGAGAACAAGGAGCCATCATACAGAACGAGATTATTAATCTGACCACCATGATATGCAGGAAATTGATTTATAATTTCTGCAGTATCAATATCCCAATGGATCAAATGACCCAATGAATTTCCGGAGTACAAATTGCTTCCATTGGCCATGACACTAGTAATCCAGACTAGGTTGCCAATAAATGTTTTAAGAATGCTGCCAGTTTCAACATTAAAGGCAAACATTCTCGTATCTGCAGAACATGTGTAAAGCACACCACGATAGTAAGTTAGCTGAGAGATCGTATTATCGTGGCCATTAAAGTTTTGCACCGTTTCGAGTGTATTCAAATCAAGCTTTTGCGCCAAAGGAAAGAACTGACCACCAGCGTACAGGTCCTCTGATGAGAGAGACAAGGTGAGGACGGCGTTACCCAAATCTCTGATCCTCAAAGTTCTGCCAGATATCAAATCAACTTTGAGAACTTTGTAATTACGAGTACCAATGTAAGCCATGTTATCAGCGACTGCAATACAAAGCGGTGTTGTAGCTTCTGATCCTAGCCCGATCCTCTTGGTGATCGATCCTGAAACCAAATCCCATAGGATTAACTGAAGATCAAAGCCAATAGTGATCATTGCGGATCCATTAACAACAGTAAAACCAGAGACTATATTTGTGTGTGCTCTGAATGTCCTTTGCACTGCACCTGTAACAAGATCCCTCTGAATCACATCATTCTCAGTATTGATCAGAATAGAACCGGAATAGAAGTCAATTTTGTCGATTCCTTTCAGCTCTTCCTGAACATAAAAGCTCTTCTCATGCTGCAGAGACTGGAAGAGATCGAAAGTGAAAGCGAAAGCCAGAAGCTCCAACGGAAGAAAATTGATCATGTCGCAAACACAAACTGAGTTTACCACGCATGTGGCTAGAGCCTACTGTGAATCTTGGCTTTTACGTCAGCTTGATATACTTGACGAATGAAAATTTTAGTGCTCTTCATTATAGCAGCTCGTCGTTGTCACATCCACATGCTTTCAGTATCGCTCTTGTGAGCACGACACAACCTGCTTGCGTGATACTCTAGTTGATATCACCCATTACAGTTGAAACATGCATACTTTCACATAAGCCTCACAACAACCTGACTTGATCCTCGCTGCGTTTCACACGAAACTTCTGCTTTCGGTTCGAATGATCGACAGAGGCGCAAAAATCGCAAAAAATTTTCTCCTGAAAACCACCAATTCACGAGACAAAACTTAAAAAGTACTTTTGCTATTCGCCCTCAGTGTGGCTAATCCCACTTTGTAGAAATAATTAGAAAAATGGCAACTCCAACAGTTTCAAATTCTACTTCATCTCAACCACAGAATCAGAATACTTCGGCTGGCGTATCTTCAGTTGATTCACAGCAAAACAACGCCACGACTTCCGGCGCAGCTGCCAATGGAAGTTTGTACGTTGGCGAATTGGCCCCTGATGTCACTGAGGTACATTCCTGCGGTACTTCTTACTGACCGTTTCAATAGGCCATGCTTTTCGAAATTTTCAATCAGATCGGTCCTGTTGCTTCCATCAGAGTTTGCAGAGACGCTGTTACTAGACGCTCATTGGGCTACGCTTATGTCAATTACCACGATGCTGCGGACTGTGAGAAGGCTATGGATGCATTGAATTTTTCCATTATTAAAGGACATGCATGTCGTATTATGTGGTCCCAAAGAGATCCATGTAAGTTCTTCAGGAGGGAGTGACAGGTTTCTTATCTGCTTAGCCTTGCGTAAGAGAGGAAATGGAAATATTTTCATCAAGAACTTGGACAAGGCGATCGATTCAAAGGCTTTGTACGATACTTTTTCTGCTTTTGGAAACATTTTATCATGCAAAGTTGCTACTGACGAGAACGGCTCAAGAGGATACGGATTTGTTCACTACGACTCTGATGAGGCTGCCGAGAAGGCTATCAAGTCTGTCAATGGTATGTTGCTTAATGACAAGAAAGTTTTTGTTGGTTTGCACATTCCAAGACGTGAACGCGAGAGCAAGGCTGAAGAATTCAAGAAGCACTTCACTAATATTTTTGTCAAGAACTTGCCAGAATCTGTTGACCAAGAGCAGTTCGAGAAAATGTTTGGTGAATTTGGCCCAGTCACTTCTGCTGCCTTGACCACTGATGAAGACGGCAAGTCAAAGGGTTTTGGATTTGTTAACTATGAAAACCATGAATCTGCATCCAAGGCAGTTGAAACTATGAACGAAAAGGAGATTGACGGTAAGAACATTTACGTCGGTCGCGCACAAAAGAAATCCGAACGCGAAGAAGAATTGAGACGCAAATTCGAGGCATTACGTTTGGAAAGAATGAACAAGTATCAAGGTGTCAACTTGTACGTTAAGAACTTAGATGAAAATGTTGAAGACGAACAGTTGCGTCAAGAATTCGCTCCTTTCGGAACTATCTCCTCCGCAAGAATCATGAGAGACGAAAAGGGCGCATCTAGAGGTTTCGGTTTTGTTTGTTTCTCTGCACCAGAGGAAGCTAACAAGGCTGTTGCTGAATTAAACGGAAAGTTGTTTGGTACCAAGCCTTTGTATGTTGCTTTGGCTCAGCGTAGAGATGCTCGTCGTGCAATGTTGGAGAACCAATTCACTTCCAGACAGAGAGGTATGGGTATTCCAATGTATCCTGGTATGCCAATGTACGGTCAGCCAATGCCTGGACAAATGGGTGCTCCTATGCCACAGGCTTTCTACCCAGGTTACAGACCTGGCGCTCAGGTTCCACAGCAGATGCCTTACATGCCGCAGTTCCAACAGCCATCAAGAGGTCCTCCACGTGGTGGCCAACAGAACCCTCCTATGAGAGGTCAGCGTCCACAACAGAACAATGGAGGTTTCCCTCAACAAGGTGTCCCTAGAGCACAACAAGCTGTTCCGCAGCAAGCACGTCCGTTCCCTCAGCAACAACAGCAGCCTAACGCTTTGGCACCAAATGTTTTGGCTAAATTAGACAGAAATCAACAGAGACAAATGATCGGAGAGAGATTGTTCCCTCTCGTTGCTGGCCACCCATTGGTTGCAGGAAAGCACCAAGGTATGGAAGGAAAGATCACTGGTATGTTGTTGGATATGGAAGTTTCTGAATTATTGCACTTGCTTGAATCTCCTGAAGCGCTAAATTCCAAATTGGAAGAAGCTGTTAGCGTTTTGGAGCAGTTCATGCAGAGCAGCCAGTAAGAGATAAGTAGAGTAGTAAAAGTGCTGAAGGAGCTATAAAAATGAAAATAAAATACTCGTGAATGGTGTTTCAAGTTTCAAGTTTCTTTTTGAAAGAAATGTACGAAACCTCTACGACATTCTCTGATCCTAAACGTAAGAGTGCTAGACATCTAGAGTTTATTATATTTCGTAGAAACTCCTTCAGGAAGAAGAAAATCAAGGGCAAGAGAGGTCGATTCTACTGGCCAAGACCAAAAATCAGGACCCTCGAGCCAAGTTCTTGATGATCTTGATGAAAGTCCCGACAATGTTATTCCGATACCTCCTAAGAGGCAACCAGAACTCAAAATAGACACAGAAGATCTGCAAAGACCCAAGCCCAAGTCTTCGATCGCTCAAGCTAGAGGTAAAGATGTTGAAGATCATCCTGATGATGTTAGAAAGTAGAAGAAAAATGAAGTCAGGACCTCTACCGAATAGTGCTATGGCAATATTTTCACCAGGAGGAGGTATTGATCGACTATCATTTGAAACTTAATATGATCTTAGACGACAAAGTGTTTATCGATCCATCAGACATTCAGGAGTTTAATGACGATGAACCAGATGAAGTATCCCAAAGGGCACTTGAATCTGGAAATACAAGAACGATAAGTACAACTTTCAAAGGTGCGGGCAATGATCAAGGCCCTACAGTGGTTACTACAACATCCAACAAGAACGATGATCTGATTCTAGTTCAAGGTAATTTTTACAGGACAGTATTAAATACTCAAAAACTTAGAGCGTAACCGTTTCAGAAGGAAGACTAAACAGGATTTGATTTTTGATGCAATTATTAAGTCTGAATTGGAAGACAACGACATTATGGAAGTCGGTGATACGATGATGGAGCAATTTTTAGACTCTTCGCGCCTTGTGATTATTTTTATTAGTTATCTGAGCTACGGTATTGCAGCTGGACTGGGAATTTATACTCTGATAACTTATCCTGTATTTCCACCAGAGGTTGAACCAGAAAATGGTTTCAAGTTCCAGAATGACATTCTACTTGATATGATGGCCTATGTTACATCACCATTGGTTATATTTCTTTCATACTACTCATCTCATGCATCATCAGTTTCAAACACATTTTGTTTAGTTAGCACTTTTGCTTTATTGCATGGCTTGGATACGCGTTACAAGGAAAGATCGACTCGCGAAATACTGCTAAAGCAAGATTCAGAACCCATAACAAAAAATTCAAAGATTTTAACATTACAACAGAAAGAAGCTCTTCAGAAACGGGGTGTTGCAACAGCAGTTTTGCTGGTTTTGACTTGGATACTATTCTTGAGTTCAATAATGGTCAGCTTTTCCAGTGAGAACTTTTATGCTGCGTCTATATCACCTTCTTTTCGCCGCAATGGGGCTGTTCCAAATACAATTGGTTTCCGGGCGGCTGCTTATTCATCAAACCTAGACCCGAAAACAAGCAACCTGGCGGGTTCAAACTTTGTCACAATTATGGATTGGTATTGGTATGAAATCGTTGATGCAATTGCAACTCAGAAAGCAGCAAAACTTCCCGCATCATTTGAGTTCGATATGAGCTGGTTCTGTGCATGGAATATTATTCGTGGATTATCAGCCGTTTTTGCATTTGTTGCAGCACTCATAGAGATTAAATTTAGATCACATCAAAGGTCCAAAGAATAATTCTACTCATCACATTATTCTATTGATAAAATTGTAAACGTAAAAGGTGACGGCGGACCCTGGAACTGCTTTCAAAAGAGAAGGAATGGCTCCTTTAAATAGACCACTTAAACCTTCATGCCGTAAAATCTGTTGACCTATTGTAAACATTGAAGCCTTCTTTGGATACTTTGCTGTTTCGATAACATACAAATTTCGCGTTGGGCCTTGCACTTGTTGGCGTTTCCGTATAACATCAAAAGGCATAACTGACAGTTTCCCAAGAGCTCCAGCTAACCCTCCAGCAATAAGATCTGCATTATAAACATTCCGACGCTTCAGCTGTGAATGAATAGTGTCGTAAGAAGAAAAAATTATTGCCATGTAAGGAAATATCTGCACGATGGAGGAAGATAGACCCCGATAAAGTCCAAATGCGCCTTCCTGTTTCAGAGTTCGTTTTAAAGCGTCTGTAATCGAAGAATAAACGGCTTCTGTGCCTTGTGCAGCAAATCTTGTTCTTAAGAGATCAAAAGGATACGAAACCGTTGTTGCGACTACTCCAGCCATGCCACCAGATAAACCCTTATAAAGCCACCGATGCTCCACGTAAGGAGACAGTAAAGAAGAAAAATATTTGTAAGTTGTGAATTGGACTGCGCCGTAAACCATGTAAAGATACGCTGCTGCCCAATTGCCCTTAAATAGACCAGATAATCCTTCTTCTGCTACGATTCTACGCCATGATGCAACAACTCCAGCGTATTTAGGATGATCTTTGTTTGAAAGAAGGGGATTCGTTTGAAGCTACAGGCATTAGATTAAGCACAAGCACAAAGTCACTTGGTATCGAATCTTCAGCACATCAAATGGGGCGACCACAAGACGGGACGCTAGCCCTGCTACTGATCCGGATATCATTTCTTTGAATATGCTGATACTTTGAGATTTTTTGGAATGGTGATTCTGTTGCATGAGGGTTTTCAGAAGTCAGAAACAAAGGTGAAAGGTTCTATTATCACTCTCGCATTAACGAAGGCTTGTCAAGGGCATCCAAAATATAGATATTCCCGAGCATGTCTGTAGCTGTAATGTGGCATTTATCTGCTCGAATTGTGCTTATAACGATGCGCTCAGACTTGCGATCATGTTTCAAATCATCTTCGTGATATTTTGGCAGGGCGTCCCCTAACTTGGAAGCGTCCAACTTTTTAACAAGGTTCCATTCCATTGAGTTCGTTTTCCATATCAAAATGTCAGAGTCAAATGTGCTAGCCATAAAGAATGGCAGACTATGATGAAATGCAATAGATTTGATCCAACCATTTGCGACATGAACAACTTTAAGACAATTGTAGTTCTTTAGGCTCCAAATTTTTATGGTCTTGTCCATTGAACCTGTAGCGAATAGATCCCTCGAACAAGATAAACTTATTACTGAATCTTCATGTGCCTTTATCCGATGTTGTAGCATATGCATATCTTCATTAAAAACTACGATATTTCCTTCTGTTCCGCCAGCTATGAAGTGTTGGATATTTGATAGCGTAAAGGAATCCAGGCAATAAATACCTAACACATCCACTTTCAAAGAACCCAGAAATCGAATTAATAGTCGGTGCTCGTTGGACTCGTAAGTATCAAGAGAAGATATACCAAATTCAGTTGAACCATTAAAGTTCTCTATCCTGTAAAATCTGCAAAAGCCATCGAACCCAGAAGTCACAAAATTTTGGTGTTTCCTACTCCATGCCGATATTCCACTAACGCCGTCACTATGTTCATGTAATAGCAGTCCTTGGAGATCTCCTGTAAATCGATTATATACTGCAATAGATCCATCAGACATGCCAGCAATAATATTTCTATCTGTAAGAGCAAGGCAATAAGTCCCTCCACAAGAACCTTCGAATTCATTGGGCCTTGAGCCAGCTTTAACCGTGTAACGATATTTGATTGAGCTTCTCTTATCTGTATTTTCGTCAATTTCAAGGGTCCAGACGTTAATGTTACCATCCAAACCTCCTGTAACAATTATGTCCTCATCAAGGCAAACAGCGTGTATTGGTCCAAAGTGCGGTGGAAGATATTTCTCTGTAATATGATAATCTTTAACGTCTGAATAAGCAGCTTGCGCTTCAGTCTGTTTTCGGGAAGGCGGTGTATCAGGCGACGAGACTTTGACCTGTTTCGATAAGCGACTGACACTAAATTCACCACGGTTCCAGTTGCGTTCCAACACATAGTTCATGGCAAATATTTGCTTCCAGTCTGTGAAATGAGAAAAGGTTGAAGTAGCCATCCAGTTCCTATTTCTGCAAAATCGAGACCAAACTTCCGGTGACGCAAATATACCGTACCATGATAAGCAAACTTCTGAACAAACCAATATATCTTTGAAAGATAAAAACGGCAGAACTCTATCCAGCAGGTCACTAGGCAAAAGAGTCAAGAATGATGGTATTGGAGGAACAGGTGAAACAATCTTCAATCTCCCGGTTTTTGAATAAGTTCCTGTCGTGTTGAGCTGTATTGCCTTGCTTTCATGATCATGACTTGAAATTGTATCATTTGCCTTGCGTTTATCTTCTCTAATTGACCTTTGAACTTGTGAATAGTCAAGGTTTCGTCTAACTTTCATGAACTGCTTCTTAATACTCGAGGCTGTGATCGTTGCTCTGGGTTTCAACTTGGTCGCCTCGGAAGGTGATATTGTATTTTTCACATTAGTTGCAACATAGTTGTCAAGTTTCTTTGCATTTGATGTGATCTTGCTCTCATCCTGTGCATCCTCAGAAATGGGTGTGATCATCTCCTCAGGAACTTGATCATCAGACATTTCAGTAGGCTGTTGTTCTGTCTCATGGGAGACTATTAATGGCAATTCTTTATTAAGACATGCTTGTTCCATCGAATAACAAGAACTTGTTGTTGAAATGAAATCTGTTATATTGTTGAGTCGTTCGAAAAGTCACAAGAACCAACTCGTAAAACATTCATCGATTCCTTACTAGACAAGTTCTAAAGTGCTGCTCCAATGCTCTGATTTCCAAAAACGTCTTGGTTCCGCATTCTAGAGGACAAGACATTTTCATTCCTATTAGTGGTTTCAAGCTTTCCAAATGAACTTGCATTCCACCAGGTGCAGCTGAAACAGCTTGACCACATACATCACAAGGGACAAAAGCGTATTCTTTACCATTAGAATCCTCCTTTGATGCGTAATCTTTTGCTATCTTTTGCCACTCACTGTCTTGCTTAATGTCAAAATGCTTGCTCAGTATATGCTGTTCAAGATCTTTTCTTCTGTTAAATACTCTGATCGAACAAGAATCGTGTGAGCATTTTAATGGATCGCCATTGGAATCGCCTTCTTCCTCACCTTGCATTAAAACGTGAATCTGATGATAGTGTTGTCCTGCTCCGCGATAACTTCCGAAATTCTTCAGACATTCGGGGCATTTAAAAACCGTATTCTGAGTAATAAGCTTCGAGAAGCCTTTTCGCTTATCTTTGTTCTTGTAAACATTATAGTCGAACATGACTTCTTCGCCCTGTAAATCCAATTTACGAACCTTAGCAATTGTTGCATTCAAGGCAGTATCAAAAGAAACCGAATTCTCAGTATCAGCACTGACGACTTCGTCTCGTTCTGAGTCTAGACTCTTAACAAATCTGTGAACAAAGCTGCCCATAACGTATCCCATATGCTTTTTAGTGTGAATATTCTTGAAAGATTGACCGTTCTTATTCCTCTTGCAGATATAGCCAGGAAATTTGTGTTCATCAAATGGTGTAGCAGCAAGTGCTTTCAGTCCACATTTAATCGCTTGACCACTCAAATCCCATCGTAATTCCTGTCCTTCAACAAGCGAAACACAAATGCGACTGTAATCATTCTCTGCCAGAACAATAGATGCACTACTAAGAAAGTGCGCCATAAGGAACCGATGCAGCCTGAAATCTTCCGTGCCTAAATGAGGATGATTCCATATGATCACGTCAAACTTCTTGGATGGGAAATGTACAGGCAGCTCCCACGCATTAATACGATGATGAACGGTAACAAACGGCAGCTTATGCAGCTTAGCCAAAATAGACACCGATTCCGGATACTTTTCAGTAACTTCCTCATGAGTATCAAAGGTTGTGCACGTAAACTCGAAATCTAAATCTTCAGCTTCACCATCAAAGCCAAGATATTCTAACGCAGCCTCAGCGAAGTCACCATCGTGATCATGTAGTAATTGATATAGAGCCAATGAGAATGATAAATTGCCCTCGCCCAGAAGCAGAATAGAAATCGAGGCTTTGGAGCTTTTCTGTGCGATCATGGAACAGAATTTGGTCAAGTTTTCTATATTCGACGTGAACGCTCTTGAGGCAGAATTTGCACAGGCCGGTATAAAACAGAAGCACGCAGCTACGGCGTATCGTTATGTTTTGAAGTACCGTAAGTTCAATTTTGAGCAAATTAAGGATTTCCCTTTGGACGCCATCAAGCTTTTGAAAGAACGATTCGGCGTGCTGACTAAAGTGGTTGATAAGAAAGAGTCCGCAGATGGAAGTACGACGAAATTGGTGATCCTTCTTTCGGATGGTGTCAGTAAAGTGGAATGCGTCGTTATGAGATATGGTCATGTTGAGTTGCGATCATATCCCGAAGCTGAGAGAAAGAAGAGGCTTCAGCTATTAGAAGAGACGGAACAAAGATTAGGAAATGATGCTGCTTCTGTGATGAGTGTTTCTACTACGACTACGGCGTTCAGGAAGTTTAAATCAAAGATGCGCGCTACTGTTTGTGTGTCGACGCAAGTTGGTTGTGCAATGGGCTGCAAGTTTTGTGCTGTTAGTCAAATTGGCTTAATGGGTAATCTGACCGCCGCTGAAGTTTTGGAGCAAGTTTATCACGCAAGAGGAATGGCTGATATCAGGAATGTTGTTTACATGGCCAATGGAGAACCATTGATGAATTATGAAAATCTCCGTCAAGCAGTCAAATGTATGGTAGATCCTGGTATGTTTGGTTTATCGCCTGCCAAGATCACAATTTCAACCGTTGGTGTCGTACCAAAGATTTGGCAGATGCTTGAAGATATGCCGCAAGTTTCGCTAGCATTGTCTCTTCATGCTCCTGATCAGGAAACGAGAGAGAAAATAGTTCCAACCGCTAAAACTTGGAAGATTAATGATTTAATGGACGCGGTCTCTTCTTTCGCGAAACAGCAGAACGAAATTATTAGCAGCGAGAATTTGATACAGTCCTTAAATAGCCCTGCTTATCAAATATCTTCCCGTTTGGTCGATGAGAAGAAGGATTCTAATAAGAAGCGTAGAGTTCTGTTAGAATATGTATTACTAGGCCCAGACGTTAATTGCACCGAAGATCACGCGCATAAAATGGGCAAGCTTATTGCAGGGAATACAGACTTTCTGCTAAATGTTATTCCATACAACCCAACTGCTATTGGCGATTTACAAGGATACAAACCACCAACACAAGGTGTAGTCAATAAGTTTGTATCAATTGTTCGAAGTTATGACACAAAAGTTACCGTCAGACAAGAACTTGGTCAAGACATTAACGCTGCATGTGGCCAGTTGATTGTAGCTCCTGAAGGTAACAAAGGCTGCGATTCCAATGCTGCAGATATCGAAGACATGGGCATAAAGGACGGACAAACTAGCAAATCATCAGCAGGAAAAATCAAACCTGCCACAAGAAGAAGAAAGATCAACGCTAAAGTCAGCCCTATCATCACAGATCAGAAGGAATTGAAACTCAAGGTTCGTTCTAATAAGCCAAAGAAATTGTTCATCTTGGTTTCAATTCTGATGTTTGTATTCATGCTCAGAGTCTTATGGAAGTTAATGGTCTACTCAGTTGATACTAATCTGCTAAAAATGTTTCGATAGATAAAAGATCTATTTCTGAATGTGACTTTTGAAGATCTCTTGAAAGATGTCGTGCATATCTTTTCCAGTATCCCAGTATTTGATTGCAGCTTCAACACGAGGATAATGTGGAAGAATTGTAGCATGTAATCCATCAGCATCTTCCATAGCTGTTCCATTAAGTAACAAATTTTCTAGTCCTCTTCCTCTCCTGCACAATACATAATCAGTATCTTTTCTTAGCTTCGTGCTGGGACAATAATCATTCCGACCATCTCCAACGTAAACCATAACATCATAAGCATTCTTCAGAGTCAAAAGCTTGATCTCTTTGCCCTTACAAATATTAGGGGCACATGTTCCCAGTAAGCATCCATGTGGCGGATCAGATGGTTTCGTCATTCGCTCAATGTGCAATCGACCATGCTCATCAAAGAACGCCGGATTTGTTATGATACCATCAATACACTCTCTTAAACCCTTCAGCCTCAGCAGTTCTTCAATGAAGAATGTATTCGCATCGGAAACGATGAAGATATCTGCTTTGATCTGATCCTTCAAGAACTTTAAAGTATTCACAACATATTCAGACATGGGCAACTTTGATATTGTTTCTTTGATCTGATCTGGTCGGATACCGTGTGAATGCAGCTGATGATAAAGATGGTTCATAAGATCTGTCCACTGAATAGTCCGTTTCAACTCATCCATCTGCTGTCCCACTTGCGGGTGCAGTTCCGTAACAGTAAATCTGTCGCTATCGGAGTCTATAAGAGTCCAGTCAAAGTCAAAAGCAACCAAAACTTTCATATTTCCTCTGTGACGCAATTCCGTAAGTTTTGTTACGCAAATGCCAAAACAAACTGCAGAAAAGCAGCAACAGAAAAGCTCAGGGCTCGTTGCGAGTCTGAACAAATTGTCGGATGCAGATGAATTCAAAGGGCCATACCAATGGTACCACTTCCCGCTGTCATACACAATCGACTCGTTTAAGGGTGTTTGTCCTATTGTGATTCTATTGATCATGTATCGCTACAGAGATGCACCTTATAATGCTTTACAGAACCCTTTTGCGTGGGCATATTTTGGGTGTCATGGTAACCATTTGGAGCACCGGAAGTAGTTTTAAATTTTAAAGGAAGTTACGGTATTTTGTGGGCATCAAAGAACTTGTTGGGATTTGGCGACACAAGATTCCATAAGAGAGCTCCGTTAATGATGAACTTCTTGACCGGTTTGGCTCTGATGAATTATTGGTTGCCTGCTTACTTGATCGCTTCTTCAACCACAAGACCTCCTCTATATGTGTTGGGTATGGGTAAATGCTGCTACATGTTCTTTTGAGAAAGGTCTAACATGAGCTAGGCGTCTTCCTTTACTGTAACGGCGTATTTTGGCACTTCTGCTCCGATATTCACAAGTCTGTGTTTTTGGAGTTCAGACAGAAGTTACAGGCTGAAAAGCTAAAAACTCCGAATGTGTTACAGACAAGACTTTGGGCAATTTCAAGGAATCCAAACTATTTTGGTGAACTGTTGATTTACGCATCCTTCTGCACTCTAAGTTTCCACTGGCTTCCGTGCTTAACTTTCGGAAGCATGGTTGCAGCTGGTAAGTCTATCTGATGGTTCCGTTAACATTCCATAGTTTGGATTCCAAGCATGATCAAGAAGGACCAGTCGCTGAGCAGGTTTGGGGCTGAGTTTGAGGAATACGAGAAGAAGTCGTACTTTTGGATTCCGGGAGTTTACTAGAGTGACACGAAACGATTTGAATAAATCCCTCGTAGTTTCTTCCAGATGTCTCAAAAGATCGAAACGTGGGTTTTTACACACTCGCAGCTGAGCCACTGCCCATCGGTGCAGGACAAAACATGCAAAGATGCCATACATGAACTATCAGAACGTTCTAAATGCGCTAAATTTATTCAGGATTGCGGTAGAGATTTACGACTGGACTGCTCTGCTCTGTACATATCATGTCTGTATATGCATCGATTCTATTGCAGGCGGTCCATGGCTGATTATAACACATTCGACACAGGGGCGACCTGCTTATTCCTAACTTGTAAGTTGGAAGAGACTTTCCGGAAGCCGAGGGATCTCATCGCTGTGGTTTCCAAGCACGCATCAAAAGCAGAGTTAACTCAGTCGCTGTTTTCACGCTGGTCGTCGAGAATCATCGCGGTAGAAGATGCGCTGGTGGAAATGCTATGTTTTGACTTTTCTCCGGATGTTACGCCTTACATGTATTTGGATAATCTTGTGAAAGCTCTAGCTGATCATGGTATAATTGCAAAAGCCGAGTGCCCTCATATTCATTCGATAATGCTCGCATGGTCCTTGGATGTTGCAAAGTCTTTTTGTGTTTTATTGTATCCAGCAGTGATTATCGCAGGTGTTTGCGCGTACCTAACAGGAATACACTGGCGAGCGTCAGAATTTAATAAGGACAAGTTAAAATGGATGGAAGTCATTTGTGTGTTTGTAGAACGATGGGCTGGTAGAGAATTTGAGGGTCTGGCTCGACAGATTAAAGATGGTTGTAGTGAAGTACTGAAACTGCGAGATTTCGGTCGACTAGAAGCTGCTGCTTTATGTGAAGCTAAACGTAAAGAATACGAAGCAGAACTGCAGGCACATCGATCATATGTATCTGTGACACCTATTAATCCAGAGCGAATAGGAAGAATTAGTTTACCAACATCTGCAACTTCTAGCATTAGAGAACTTGATACCCTTAAAGCTGATATGTCTGTTCAAAGTCCTTTAGCTCGACCTGATACTCCAGAAGAGGGTGAAGTTCTTACAGACGAAGATGGCGAGCTATGATCTAATTGAACAGATATCATAGCAATAAAAGTATTAAATAAAAGCGCAACTGAAGTAATTTGCACGGCAACGATGTTGAAACAGTTTCCTTCTGTCGTCAAGTTTTTTTCAAGCGAGATTCATTCGCTCTACAGAGGAAGCAGATACAAATGAAACTCAACTTGTCATTTTTAACAACGAAATACACTCTGCCACAGGACATATGCGATGAATTCTTTTTTAATTTGGACGAGCACAATGTTTTATATCGGACACAGCTGATACACTCGCGGAAAAGGCTGCACGCTTTTGAGGATTCTCGAGGACAAAAGCTTTTACTATCAGACAAGGAACACTTATTGGAAACTCTGACCCTGAACAATCAGCCTGTGAACTCATTAAAGCATTCATCAGATAAAGCGCTACTTCCGTCAGGCGAAGTTAGCGACATGATATTGTTGGTTCCTGAAAATATTGTTCTTAATTCGCAACTGAATATTACTAGAGAACTTGGGCCTACACCGGAGGTTATTTCTGGATTCGCTGTTAAGAATACGGAGCTTGTTCTGTATGGGACAACGAACATTTATGTATATCATGCTTCCGGTTGGTCATTAAACATAAGCTTGGCACCTTTTGTTACTGATAAAGATCTAACTATGGGGGATATTAAGTATGTTTGCTGCAACAAGTTCACGAATGTTCTGCAGCTATTAGTGACGACAAAAAGGTCTTTGATTATTATTCTTGTCAACTTGGAAACCAAAGAACATTTTGTATTGGCAAGGCATGATAACGACCATGAACTTGAAAAGGCAGCTTTCCTTAGTCTGAGTGCAATAGTTGTGGCTCACTCAAAGGGATTCTCCGTGTATTCAACGGATTTCAAGTCTGTTTTGTACAATTATGAAACTGAGATCAACGGAACTTCTTCAAACGATTGCAGCGGCTTCTCAATTGTTCAATGCTCTATGGAAATAATTCTGAAGGGGCCTTCTCAGTTGGTCATGTTCAAACAAGGGAAACACGCTCCTAGTTTTTATTCATTTCATGCCGATGCACAACAAGATGTCACCGTCATTTGTCCAGTTCAAGACAGATTTATCGTAAAAGGGTTTCGGAATGGCTTCATTTATGTTTATCCTTTAACTTCATTATTCTTTCCTTCTGAGCAGAGCCTGTTGCTGAATTATCATAGAACAAAAGTCACAAGTATTGTCGCACCACCTTATTTTGTCAACTCAGCTGCATCTTCAAACTCTGACACAAACTCTTTGTATCAATTAAATTGGATATTCTCTTCTTCGGAAGATGGAGTTGTTGTTTGGTGGGATATTCATTCTTCAATTCCATTACGAGTATTTCATGCACATCCTTTCAGTCTCAAGAGTTTACACGAACCTGTGCATTCAGAGTATAAAAAAGTGATGAATGAACAAGATAGCACGAAGAAATCTGTTGGAACAGTTTCGGCCAAAATAATGAAGGAGACCAATAGCAAGGACAACTTATCGGTACCAGACGGCACCATTTCGAAATTTTCTACTTGGGCTCCTAATTTTAGATACACAAAGAAGCATCCTTTGAAACAAAGGCGAGGGTCTATAGACGAGCATTCTGTAATATCTAGTATTGTGGCCACCCTATTTCGATCGCTTTATGTTCTAACCTCTAATGGCTCTAGCTTGTCTATTTTAAGTTGGGAGCAAGGGCGAATTGGATGGTTTTTATCTGGCTTAGATCAAAATGATTCTATCATCAAGGTTGTTCTGTTTGTGCCCACTGCCGAAGACTCTGAAGGAGTTTACGTTTATCTAATGGGACTAAAAACTTTTGCGGGATGGCTTTTGAGAAGGAATGGCGGAGAATGCGTTTTTGAAAAGAAAGACTTGAAAGAATGGCAGCTGCGTAAACCAGTAGATTCCATACAGGCTACTTTAGTAAGCATTGATGAGAAACAACAAACGAAAGATGTTCTCAGTTGTGAGCTAAATAATGTAGTTATGAATGCTGAGATTGATTTAAAAAAGCTGAAACATAACACGGATGTCTGCAATAGTCCTCTTGGCTCAACTACAACTGATCTTCTCAAGGGGCTACTTTCCGCGTTAGCTCCATTGGAACTTCGCAAAGAATTGGACGATAGCGTTCACTCTATAGGTATCAAGTCTATTGATTGCTCATTGGGTTTGATGTTGAACGATATTACATACTTTAAACTCGTGGATGATCTTAAGAAGCGTAGACTTTTCATGTGGTCCATTTCAAAACAACAAACCGCAAGCATGCTTATGGCTTTAATGATATTGTTCAAGAAGCTGATGCGCTTTGATTCCCTTTCTGAACAAGTCAATCTTAATTGGATTGCATATATTAGTACAGACTTATTCGATGACCTCTCCAAAGTTGAACAAGCAGTTGCGCCTGCATTGTCGTTATTCGCACATTTCTATCATGATTCTGAGGCAGAGGCACAAATATCAGCTCGAATACTGATTTCTAGCTTTATCAGACGCATTCAATTGTCAGACTTGAAGGTTTTTATCGACAGGTGGATGAAAACTTTACCAACGATCAACAGAGATTTTGCTTCTGCGCAGTTTCATGACCAAACTATTCGGTCTTGCATACTTCTGTCCACTTTAATACCTCCCGTTGGATCTGTGAAAGGTCCAACTGTCGATCTTAATGAAGGAACAGTTCAGTTAGAAATCAAAAATGGTGCTGGTCCTATTATGATCGGTCCAAAACTCATTCGCGAGCTTTTGCTTTCACTGGCTCTGCTTCTCTCAACACCGGACCCAGGAACAGATAGTGCTTCTGTTCTGAACACTTTAAAACTACTTGCTGCTGAAATTCTTGCTAACAACTGGGATTGCTTTTCTCCGGCATTTCAAGGCCTTACGGTTTTGGACTTAAAAATTCCTCACTTATCAAAACCTGCTCCTACTTTAGCAATACCATCTAATACACCCACAGCAGCATTGCCTTTGCAGGTATATGTCATGCGGAAATTGTGGAGTCATGCTGCGATAAGCTCATCAAAAGAAACAAGAGATTCAAGTTCTGAACACATTGCAGATAAACAGAAGGTTCAATTGCATGAAAAAGATATATTTGAGTTCATGTTTGATCCTGAGCGAACAGTTGGAAAAGCTGAAAATCTAGTGTTGGAGGAATGGAAGAAGCATTTGGCTGCATTCAGAAAGAAATCTTCGTTCAGATCCGTATTCACTTATAATAGTTATCCCGATGAACCAGAAGAAAAGTTTGCTGTTGAGAGACGACAAATGGTATTTGCGTGTAGACAAGCTGTGATATCAATCTGTCAGACTGACCCTACAACTTATGTTAATCTACTTTCAACGGAACTGTTAAACGCAGGTATGAAAGACTCGGATTGGGAACGGACAAAAATACTGTTAAGAGCTGGTGTCTTAATGGTAGCAAAACAGGTAATACCGCATTATTGTTTAATGCCTTAATTGTTAGAGACCAATAAGCTTCTTTCCGCATTACCTTCCTGGTATTTTAGAGGCCATAATCAAAGGTTGTTTGGATCCCAACATTCCATTTACAGTTAGAGAAAGAATTTCCCCTGTGGTAACAAATATCATTCACGAATTTGTTAGAATCTATCCCACCATTTCCTTTCATGCACTATCACAAAGGCTTGCAATAGCAACTGCGAGCGATAATGCAAACGTCGGCAAATCAAACATTTCAAGTCACAATGGTCATCCTGGCGGACAAATCATATTTTGGGACCTAAAGACAGCGACAAGGGTCCAGATACTCGATGCTCATGGAACTCATAGCATTAATGCTGTGTCATTCAACAAGCCTGCATCATCTTTGAATACCGAAATAGCTTCCTCTCCAAAGAAAAACACCAAAGATTACGAGCTTTTGTTGGTTTCGTACTCTATTGAAGAACGTTGTGTGAAGGTGTGGCATCCTTATTCGAATATTTTCTCTGCATTATCTTCATCCTTTCATGCTGTTACAAGGCATTCATCAAGCTCAGATAATCGCTCTGAAGGCTTTCTTGGAACATTAGCTGCCGGAGCCACAGGTTCTTTAAGACTATTTAGGACTTTTCAAGTAGACGGTGTACACGGCGAACAGAATGATTTCTTTGGGAAGCGACGACTGAGTTACCAGTCTGCGATTTCAATCTTGCAAGAGGTGAGGTTTGAATGGCTTGGAGATCGTACAGTGACGCTCAAAAGAACTGAACCTCTTCCTTCTTTGACGTTTAATTTCTAATGAAATTTACATGCATGCTTTATTTTGCGGATATCAAAGCTCACGTTCCAGCTGAATGGAGTTGCCGAACCGCTTGTACAAGGATGACTTCAATTCTCCCATTTCCTTATCAATAGAACCCATTTCTTTCTTGAGGGCATCCATGTTATTATTCTTTTCGGCCTTCATTTGGCTGAGGCGTTCCTTAGCGCCCTCAAGATCAAAATTCACGAAACAGTCTCCAATTAGCAATGGCACGCCGACATTAAAAGCTTTTCTGCCATTCTTCTTCTCTTCGAGGGCAACATCAGCGAATTCATCCTCCAATTCATCATCGCTCAATACAAGTTCAAGTTCGTTTTCTGCGTCTTGTATTTCCTCAATGGCCCGCTTGAGATGAACAACGCGCTCTTCAAGTTCAGACATGCGCACATTCAAGTTGGAAAACTTGTTGATTTTATTCTGGTCCTCCCAGCCCACTTCAATATCGGCGTCCTCGCCAGGTTTCATAAGTTTCACGGCGTCCATCGAGCTTTCAAGAAAAAAGAAGGATAGGTCTTTCCTGACCGTTTAATGCGATGCTAAAGGCGGAATAATGGAGGGCTATCTAGGGGGATCGATTTATGATAGCGTTGGGTTTCATCTTGTGTTCTTATTTGTCTTCCACACGCTGTAACTTAAAGGCAACGATGTTCATTCCAGGCCTGCATAATGACGACCTCTGAAACTCGTAAGAAACCCTTAAAGAGTTTCGTTGACCAGATTATCGATGAAGTTGAGTCTTGAATCTAACGATGCAACACATAGTTAGACCTCATTGAACGCAAAACAAGTCGTAATCAAGCTATTGCACCAGATGCTCCAGGCTAGCGATAATTTGCGATATTTCCCCTGCACTAAATGCTCCATTACACTAACAATGTTGCTTGATCCTGGTTGGTTTAGTGCCGGAGGTTTGGCGACGTTTGATTGGATTCAACGATCTCGATAATGGAGGTTCCCATTACGCATTACCGTCTCGTATAAGTATTCCATTGTTCGTGTATAGTTTTTTCGTTTTCCATAATCTACTACCGCTATGCTTTTCAGAGCTGTAGCGTGTATGCTCGTTATATGCACAGCTTTTGCTCCATATGGACAAGGTAAGGAATCCACACCGTTTCAACCCTTTCTAACATTGTATGCAGCTCGTGAATGGAATACTGATATACACAAACGTAATGATGCTGAGTTGAAGAAATCTGCTGCACCTTCTAAGGTCTCAAATGAACAGCTACGTTACTTGATCAATTCGATATTGGCTGGAGATGCTGTTGGTGCACAAAAGAATGCAGAGCTAGCAAAGATGGATTTCAACAGAACTGCGGAAATCATTCTTAAGTCTGCCTCAAAATCGAAGAACAATAGCACCATATTGGAGGCCGTGAATGCTGCTATTCGTGGAGTTACCGGTACTAATTCCTCCATTCTGACATCCTTTGTTGATCCTGTTGCTCGCTCAACTCGTGAAGGAAAAGATCTCGAGCCAACCATTCGCTCAGCTGTTAGTGCAGCTTACTTGGAACTTTCAAAAGATAGGAATAATACTTCTGTGGTTGATAGCATTCTGAAGACATCAAAACCAGCACGCAAATCTACAAAATCAAAAGAAAGTGGTCGCGCTTCTACTCCATCAGACAAGCCTGATAACAAGTCCGAGGCCGATTCAAAAAAGTCCAATGAAACTCCCGAAAAGAAAGAAACTACCCCGATTTACAATATTGAGACAAAACCGTCACCTGTTCCATCACCGGAATCGAACGATGCGAAATCTGATACTTCAAGTTCCAGCAAGGACAAAGAAAAGGCGAAAGAAGAATCTGACTCTTCCGATGAGCGTTCAGGCCGTAAGAGCAATTCAACTTCTACACCTGATTCTGTCACAAAGAAAGAAACCAAGAAAGCAGCTGCGTCTTCATCAAGTGCTGGAGCTGCTACTACCAACAAGAAAAATGATACTAACAACAAGAAAAAAGTTGTCACTAAAACTACCAAGAAGAAGAAGAAACTTCCGACTGATGATGATAAAAATCCTAAAAACGATGGAGATAAGCCCGGTAAGCCTGATGAACCAAAGAATCCTAAATCTCCTGGTGAAAATGATGGTCCTGATGACAAGAATCCCAAAACACCTCCTAATGACGACGACAAATCTCCTAATGGTCCTGGTAAAGGCGGTGATTCTCCTCCTGGTAAGAACAATAATCCACCGGGTAACAATAATCCTCCTGGTGGCAAGAATCCTAAAGATGATGGAAGCCCTGGACCGAACGATAAAAATCCTCCAAAGAATGATAAGAACCCACCAAAGAATGACAAGAATCCACCAAACAATGACAAGAATCCACCGAAGAAGGGCGATAGTCCTCCATCTGGTGGAAGTCCACCTAAGAAGGATGGAGACTCTCCACCAAAAGGCGGAAATCCTCCTGGAAATGGAAAATCTCCTAATGATGATGACATTTACCCTCTTCCAAAAGGTGGTAGCCCTCCTAATGATGGAAATCGACCTGGCAAGAAAGATGGCAATCCTCCGAATGATGGCGGCTTTCCAAAAAATGGCGACAATTCCCCGAAAACACCAAAGGGTCCAAAGATGCCACCAGGAGATATTTACCCACCAAATCCTACTGCTACAGAGCCTTCTGGTATATATCCTACAACTGCGGAACCAAACGACTCAGGATTATATCCAACTCCGAATTCTCCTTACAATCTCAATCCTGGTTCCGGCTCTGGTTCTGGTCCAACTGAAACCACTCCACCTGATTCTAATGGTACTTATCCTGTTCCAACAGAATCAAGCAGTGGAGATACTCCAAAAGCTCCCGCTGATGTTTACCCTACACCTTCAGACTCTACTCAACCGAATGGTCCAAAGTATCCAAAGAAATTTCCTTCGTATCCACAAGATGGTTCACAGTATCCAAAGAAAGGTCATGAAACTCCTTCGAAAATGCCAAAGAATACCGATGGAGATCAAAATGTTCACCCAGCACCATATCCAAAGGACTCCTCACAGAATCCAAATGACGGAAATGGCGGAAACGGTGGCCAGAGCGGCGATGACTGCAAGAAAGAAAAGAAAGATGATAACTGTGATTTGGATGACTTGTTGAAGTTGGCTTTGACCAAGGGCATCTCGGGTTCCCAGAGCACCGTTTCCACTGGCGGTACTGTTGGAGCAGTTGGAGCAGTCGGCACTGTTGGTGCTATCGCTGCTGTTCCAGCTATTCCAGCTACCTATGTCGATTACATCAACACATACGATGTTAGTCCAATGCTTGGTTACCAAAGTACCATTTACGGTCCAGATTACGTTGGAGGCCTCTACGGCGGGTATTCCGCTAGTTATGGCGGAGGACTTGGTAGTTATGGGTACGACAGTGGTTATAGTTGCGGCGCTTCAGGATATATGGGATCTTCGTCCTATATGGGATCATCATCTTACATGGGGTCATCTTCTTACATGGGATCAAGCTATGCTGGAGCAGAATATGGCTCTATGGGCGGTGATATGTATGGTGGTGGTGACATGTATGGCGGCGACATGATCGGCGGGCGCTCTATCATTGCTGATACTGCTGATGATTGTGCAGTGCCAGTTACCGCTGATATTGCATACGGGGGATCTACCTATGCCGGCGGTGATGTTTGCGATCCTCAGTATGAGTATGTTTATTATGATCAAGACATTCCTGCTGTTGGTGTTGTTGCTCCTGCTGTCGTTTCTGCGCCCGTCACTCCTGTCATAAGCCCCGGCTCTGTTGCCGTTGGAACTAGTTCTGTCACAGGTACAGCAACAGGAAGCACTTCATTATTGAATCGCCTTGCAACTTCTACTACTACCGCCTCTGGATCTTCTACTTCCCTTACAGACAAACTTGCTGCTACAAGCCAAAAAGAGTCATGCTCATGCAACTCACAATCATCATCTCTGTTGGACTTGATCAAGAAGAGATTAGGATTTGGAAACAAAGAACAAAAGGGTAAGTCAGATTGTGCTAAATGTGCTGCAAAACAAAATCTCCTCAACCTCATTAAGGCTAAAACTACAAAGAAATGCGAAGATCCGAAACCTAAGCATGCAAAAAATGTTCCGAAAAGTCCATTGCAAAACTTGGTGAATACTAACAAGGCAAAGAAAATGCCAAAGAAGGGTGGTAAGATTGTTTATCCAGCCAAGAAAACTGCTCCAGTTCACGGAGCTCCAAGAAATGCAGCAATATGCTAGTGATCACTTCGAGAAAGCACAGATATCTTAACTCAATAAATTCTCGTAAAACTTAGAAATTTCAAATTATCTTTATGATAGCTATATGTTGTTACTTGTGTGGTTCACTCGAATTCCTTCGATATGGTTACATGGAAAAATTTATCTTGGTGGAAATTCACTCTTCCTTTCTGTAGCAAGACTCGTTTCACAAGAATTTGTGCACCAAGATTTAATCTACACGAAACACGCATATGTCATCCCTCGATTGATATCGTTTAAGTTTTGCTAGAAAAGCGCAACAGTTTTTTTCTGGAACAATCTTTTCATGGATCTGATAACTAATTTCTTATGCAACTTTATTGTTAAAACGTTAAGTGGTCGAAATAGATTGTAAGTCAGGGTCTAAGGTGTAAATTATTTGGTCTTGATCTTCTTTTCCTCACATTTCGTGCAAGATGCTGTTGGAGGCAGAACTGGAAGTTTCTTCTTGTTCTTCTTTGCTGGCTTTGTTTCGCATGTAGTGCATTTCTCCGGGTTTGCAACAAATTTCTCCGTTATACTCTCCACGAGTGGTTGGGAACTGTGAACCGACCCCGTGTCAGTGACTTGAATATCAAAGTCCAATTCTTTGCAGCCAAGAACACATTGCTTGATGCATTTTAGATCACCAGGAGCCTCGCAAGCACATCTCTGTGTGCATTGAGAAATGACTTCAGCTGAGCAGGCAGGATTTGACTCGTAATGGCAAGGTTTAGCGCATTCTAAGAAACATGCCAAATCATCCTTCTTGCAGCCCTTAGAACACAAAGATAAATACTCGTGATGACAGCTGTCGGTTGATGGAGTGACAGGAGGTTCTTCAACGCATGGTTCATCCTCTAGTGGGATCTTTATCAACTCACCACAGCCTTTCGCGCACTCTTCATAACACTTGTCAGCGGATAACTTGTCCTCGGCATTGGCACAAGCCATTGAACAGTTGGCGACAATCTCAGGCGTGCAGGATTTGCTTGGAACACAAGTATCGCAGCAACTCAAGAAACATTGGCTATCAAATGGACTGCAAGCTTTAGAGCATTCAACAATCATTTCCTTTGTGCATGTTTCATTAGATCCTTGTGTTGGAGTTGATGGAACTGGTGAAAGAGGTGTTTCTTTCTCTGGAGTCTTTGTTGGCTGGTCTTCGTCTTTCTTCTTCTCTGTTGGTTCCTTTGGCTTATCTTCGTCCTTCTTCTCCATCGATGGTTCCTTTGGCTTGTCCTCTTTCTTCTCGTCTTTTGGCTTATCTTCGTCCTTCTTCTCCATCGATGGTTCCTTAGGCTTCTCTGGCTCTGGTTTATCTTTGGATGGTGCATCAGTTTCCTGAATCTTCGTCTTCGTTACTGAAGGAGTAGGCTTCTTTGAGATTTTTGTCTTTTTCGTGGTAACTTTGGTGGAGTTATCTTTCTTTGTGACATTTTCTGGATCCTTGGATAAGTCTGGTTCTTTGTCTTTTGGAACATCTTTAGCCTCAGTTGGAGTAGGGAAAGCCTTTGCGGATGAAGCTGTTATCTTTGTCTTCGTTTTTGTGGAATTCTTCGATGTAGGAGTTGGAGCTTCTTTGATAGGCTCATCTGGAAGTTCAGGTTCCGTCTCGTTCTTCTTTGAAGGCGTTGGAGTTACTTTCGGTACTTTCTTCTGTTCTTTTGGAGATTCTGGAGCAGGTTCAGTAGTGTTGGTACCTTCCTTATGGCATTCTTCAGGCTTTTTAGGATCTGGAACATTATCGGTAATGTTCTTCGCAGGAGGAGCAGTGATATTGTGTGCTGGAGGAGGAGTCTGTAAATCAGGTGGACAATTAACTCCAGGAATACAACCAGCATGAGGTGTCTTCACATCTGAGCAAGTTTCGTTAGCCCCAGTGGTTGGAGGAACAGTAGTGTTGGTGACTGAATTAGTTGGATGTGATGGTGGTGTAACTGGCACATCAATGTTCGGGGAAGGTGGATTAGCTGGAGGTTGAGCTGGTGGTTGAGCTGGCGGGTGAACTGTGTTGTTTGTTGGCGATGTAGTGTTGCAGTGCAAAGGAGGAGTATCGATGTTGGAAGACGNCCAGCATGAGGTGTCTTCACATCTGAGCAAGTTTCGTTAGCCCCAGTGGTTGGAGGAACAGTAGTGTTGGTGACTGGATTAGTTGGATGTGATGGTGGTGTAACTGGCACATCAATGTTCGGGGAAGGTGGATTAGCTGGAGGTTGAGCTGGCGGGTGAACTGTGTTGTTTGTTGGCGATGTAGTGTTGCAGTGCAAAGGAGGAGTATCGATGTTGGAAGACGGTGGATGAGGGATAGAGCCTGGAGGAGGTACCTGTGGTTGGGTTGGAGGCACTTGTGGTTGGGTTGGAGGGATTTGTGGCTGAGTTGGAGGTAGCTGAGGCAACTTAGGAACGTTAGGAGGAGCATGGATTGAATCATTGCATGGCTTCTCTGCAACCACAGGAGGAGGAACTGTACCCGTAGTTGGTGGATGCACAACTGGGTTACCGCCTGGAGATGGAACTATTGGTTGCTGTGGTGCTTCAGGTTGTTTTGGATTTGGACCAATTGGTTGGGGTGCATCGTTATTACTTGATGGCGGTTGAGGACCAATAGGCTGTGGAGCTTGAGGATGCTGTGGAACATTGTTTGTGCCATTCACTAGAGCAGTGCAAGTCTCGTCAGAAACACCGGATGGATGCTTCGGAGCAGGATGTTGTACTGGAGGCAAAGGATAAACAGGAACATTTTCTTTCGGACCAGAAGGTTGCTGGGTACCTGGAATAAATTGATCTTGTGAAGGCATTTGAGGATAAACAGGAGTAGCATGAGGCACCTGGATTGGTTGACCTGGTACAGCAGGGTAGACAGGAGGCTTCATAGGAACCGTTTTGTTGCACTCCTCTTGATTTCCACTCGGAGGCTGAACTGGCAGTGTGATGTTAATAGCTGGGTAAACCGGAGCCACAGGAGTCTGGATCACAGGTACGACATGCTGTTGTACAACCGTATGAGTAATAACTTGCGGTGATGGAATCTGAACAACAGGTTGAGGCTGAGGTTGAGGTTGTGGCTGAGGCTGATGCGGTTGTGGTTGAGGCTGAGGTACTTGTGGAGATTGCACTGCTGGAGGCTTAACATCTTGAGCGCCTTGAGGAGGAACTGGAACGGAGTAGCACATCTGAGGACATTTAGGATTTGCAGAGTTCAAACGTTCAACTTCATCAGGGTCTCTCAAACATCTTCCTGTAACATTGGAGGAGCCTGCAGGCATTGCTCCATTGGCAACTGACTGCCCTATGCATGGTGGAAGCAAGCAAGCTGTGCAAGTGCTTGGAACAATAGGAGAAGGTTGGATATCCCGTCTTTGTTGATTGACAAAGTTCGGAACAGGAGATTTGATTTCATTAACACCTTGAGGGATAGCAGGATAAACAGGCGGGATGACTTGCTGCGGGACCGCACATGTTTGAGCTGGCTGTTGTGGAGTGATTTCGTCGACGCCCTGTGGATTAATTGGAACAATAGGAGCAGGAGGTGGAGGTGGTGGTTGAACAGGAGGAGGAGGAACCTGCAATTGTGCTTGTGGAGGGACAGGTTGCAGTTGCGGCTGCGGTTGCGGCTGCGGTTGTGGAACAGGCTGAGATGGAGGCTTGAAGACTGGTTGCGGAACGTAAACTGGGACCGGAACGAACACAGGACTCTGAACAACTTCCTTGATTCCAGCTGGAGGAACGCTCACAACTGGAACAATTGAAATAACTGGTGAAGGAATGGTAGGATGTTTCTGGTCTTGAGTTCCAGCTGGAGGTACAACAGGAACTGCAACTGCACCACAACATTGTTTCAATGCAGCTGCGACAACTCTAATATCGCATCTCGAGCAATCACCACCCAACATGCAAGTGTTGCATTCTGGAGTAAGTTGTGAGCAAGCAGGCACTGTATTTGGAACCAAAGGTTGAGATGGAGGATAAGTAGGAACCTGTGGAGGAACTTGGGGAGTTTGTGGGCGTTCAGGCGTGTCTAAATTTGTAAGTGGAGGACTTATAGGAGTCTTGTCGTCAATTGCACCCTGTGGAGGAACAACTGGTACTTGAGGTACTGGTTTAGTAAGATTTTGAGGAAGGTTTTCAACTGGATAACAACTGCATATGAGAGAACCACACTGATCGCATTTTGGCGTTTCAGGCTGTTGAGCAACGGCACCAGGCTGCTGTGGTGCGCCAACAGGTGGATAATTTTGATGTGTAGATCCAATTGGTAATGCAGGATTAGAAGGAGCCGGGACCAGTTGAGCAAGTGGCTG